>JAQZBX010008534.1:28762-47992 GCA_029593785.1 Cabassous unicinctus | reverse complement strand
CTGTAGGAGGCTGTGAGTGGTTACTTTTAGAACATTCAGAGTTATACAGATGTAAATTGGCCTTAAGCTGATTAGAGACAGAATTCTTTGCCTCCACATTTTTACAGGGCTTGTTAGACTTCATTGGAAGAGGCTTAAGAGCCAGAGTAATAAGATGTTTAAACATTTGTTATTTATTTTTATGGTACTTTAGGCCTTTATTCCTAATTGCTGTTTGTCAAAAATTTTTCAAGCCTGATGGAATCAAATTCCTCTGCATGTTTTATAGGAGGTTTACGATACGGCCAGAGGAAGAGAAATGGAGGGAGCACGGGGCAGTCCCTGAGGCAGAGGAGGAAGAAGAGGAAGGAAATGAAAAGGAACAAAAGAGGGAGTAGAGCTAGGGTCATGTATCCGGCGGCCAATGACCACGTGGACTCCTTACCTGTCTGATGATTAGGGCTGGTGGCCCTCTCTCTGCACGTCTGCAGAGGTGGGAGCGCCTTCTCCAGAGGTCACTGGTGCTGGCAGCGGCGTTGGGCCCTTGCCGAAGTCAGCAGCAGCGTTCCGGGTGGGGGGGTGCCCCACGTTGGGCGCCAAGTGTTGTTTGTGCGTGGGTCTCTCTAACTTACTGTAGAGGTGATCTTCCCTGGCAGAGATCTCCGACCGTGTCAGAGGGCCCCTCCGCTTGCAGCTGGAGGCCTGACGCCAGGGGAAACAGGCAGGATGGAAGAATAGGCAAGAGACTTTGCTCTCCGGCTGAGAGCAGGAACCAAGAGAGTTTATTGAGGAAGTGCACAAGCATATATAGGCTCAGGTTGCTGGGTGTGGGGTTGGTGGGATGGTTGTGGCATGAACAGGGAGGAGGGTAGGGATTGGTGGGTTCAGGGATGAATGGTGGTTAGGCATTGGTTGCCGCAGTTGCTAGGGAGGGGGGCAGAAAACTTTAGGCGCGAACTTCTCTTAACTTCCGAGAAGAAGGCTAGCTATTCTTTGTTTCAGCCTTAGCGGCCATGTAAAAGGGGGTTGGGAGGGGGTGTTAGGGCTGATAAGGTGCCGGAAGAGTTAAAGAGAGTAGGAGCAAGAAAGATGTTTTTCCATATCCTACAACACTGGAATTCTTATGATGTTATTTATGACCCCTCTTGCACGTGCCTGCTCCCCTGCATGGACACCCTAACCATTTGCTATGTGAAAAAGAGAATAAAAACTGTGAAGGGAATCAGTTTTGGAGGAGAGTTTCTTCAGCTGTTCTTCCTCACACATCTCTCAGCCTTCATGTTCAGAGTAATTTTTTGCACTGTCATGGGCTCTATTGGACAGATCCCCACAAGATATTGCAGGATGGATTCCTGCATATTTCCTCATCCTTTCTCTTTCAGTGGTAAAATCCCTGAATTTAAAATTTCAGAAAAGTTGGAGAATGCAATTATTGGTGGCTGGATGTGTTTTTATATAAGATAATGTTGGGAATTGAATCATGTCCCCCACAAAAGTTGTATTCAGGAACCAACCACTGATCATTTGGGTATGAACCCATCTGTAAATTAAACCTTTCATGATGTTATTAGTTAAGTTTTGTCTGATCTGAATGGGTGTGAGCTTTAATCCAATATGGCTAAAGGCCATAGATGCAAAGAAAATTGGATATAGAGAGGAGCCATGGGGAGCAGTGAGAAATGGGAAGTCAGCAGAATTCATAGGAGAAAAAAGAAAACAACTCTAATTTCATTGCCATGTGACAGAAAAAGCCAGAAACCCCAAAGATCACTTGGCAGCCAGCAGATACGAATCATGAGAAAAAGCAAGTCTTCCAGCCTCTGGAACCATGAGGCAAAAATTATTTGTCAAAACAACCCATTATGCAATATTTGTTTAAACAGCTGGTAATCTAATACAAGCTTGAAATATTATTCTTTGTCCATTTTAATTGGAGTATTTAACTCCTTCTTATTGATTTCAAAGTGCTAACAAGAGTTCATGATAGACAATGACCATCCGAAGTAATAGAGAGTGCAACTGCAAGAAAGATAGCTCCATCCATCTGCTCCATAGGATCTAAGTCCCTCTTGTTTAGAAGCAGAGTGGGCATAACTATCTCAAAACCCTCAAGTTTGGGGAATGAACAATGGACTAAAGTAGACATTTAATTGTTCTAGCAATGGAAGGAGTTTTTTTCATTGATATAAAGGCAAGGGCCACTAGAGTTTCTGAAGGGAGGGATAGGAAAGAATAGGTATAATATGGGGGCATTTTCAGGACTTTGGAATTGCCTTGCCTGACATTGCAATGATAGATACAGGCCATTATATATTTTGTCATAACCTACAAAATTGTGCAGGACAGAGTATAAAGTATAATGTAAACTATTGTCCGTGGTTAGTAACCATGCTTCAATATGTGTTCATTAAGTGTAACAAATATCCCACCATAATGAAGGATGTTGCTAATGTGGGAAAGTATGGGAGGGGAGTCAGTGGAGCATAAGGGAAACTCTTGTATTTTTTTATGTAGCATTTATGTAATCTAAATCGTGTTTAAAAATTTTAAAATGAATTAAAATGGTTATAGAACATAGTAAGACTATTAAAATATATCTGCAATTTTTGACTTACATTTTTTTAATTAAGAGGTAATTTATTATTACATCATGGAGATTTCTGGTAAAGGAAGTCTATATGTTTCTGGAATCAAATTTTGCTCATATTTGTCTCTGTGCCTTATTGATTTCATGCCATGCTTATAAAGATTTATAAAACCTATGGTTATATAAACAGATACTTTTTTCTTTAGAAATGTGTCCATTCATTTCTTAGATTTGAGAGTATAATTCATCTTGAAGAGATATAATTTCAAGAATTTACTACTCTTTAATAAGAAATTGCCATGACATATCTTGTACTAGGAAAATGACTGAAAACAAAGAGAGTTACCACACACAGATGGTCACTGAAATGATAAAGGGAAATAAAGTCAGTGAGCACCTGCCAGGTTATAGGAAATTTATACCTGAATTAAACAGGAAGCAAAAAGTTGATTTCATAACAACAAAATACAAGGAAATTGGAATATATCAAGACAATATGACAAGCAATCATCATACTCATTACTCTTTTTGGAGATTAAGGAAATTGAGGCCTTAAGAGTTAAGTAATTTTAATTAATTCAGATTTAAATTGTGTTTTTGTTTCTCTGTCACGCTGCCTTTTATATTGCTTCATTTCTTGCAAAGTGTATACAAAGCTATAAAATAATTTGAATATAATGTAACCTTTCTAGGTAAGCAAGTCAAGTAATCAATTATCAGGTTTCTTAATTTTATAGATGATGAAGACTAACCATAAAAACCATATATCAATTCACTTTGAAAGCTTAGGAGGATCCAATATGTTTTTAAATTATTTAATAAACTATTATTTTAGAGAAGTAGATTTAATGAAAATTTATGCAGAAAGTACTGAGTTCTTCTGTAACAGTGACTCTCCACATGCAAACTTTCCCTATTAGTTAACATTTTGCATTAGTACAGTACAAGTCACAATTGGTGAAATAATATTATTAGAATTATATTTTTGGCTAAAGTCCATAAGTTTGCATTTAGGTTGACCTTTTGCCTTATTCAGTTTATGAGGGTGTTTTTTTGTTGTTTCAATTTTTGTTTGTTTCAATATTTTTTAATTTTTACTGTGTAATATACATACAGCATATAATTTTGACATTTCAGTCCATTTCAAATGTATAATTCCTTAACTTCAATTATATTTACAGTGTTGTGAAACCATCACTACCAGCCATTAAGAGAACTTTTCCACATTTCACTTCATTTAATTAAATTAGTTAATTTAAATAAACCATTTGATTTTTGACATTGTTTGTAACCAGAGGAATTGGGTAAAGCAAGAAAATAAAAGTCTTCCAAATTGGCAAGGATGAACATAACCCTATTTGCAGATAATACAATCCTACACAGTGAAAATCATGAAGAATACATCATAGGGCTGTTACAAAAAGTAAAGGAATTTAGCAAAGTGGTAGGCTCCAATATCAACCCTCAAAAATCATTAACGTTTTATACACTAATAATCAAATACCTAAAAGGAAATAAAAACATTGCATTTGCAACAGCAACTAAAAGAATTAAATATCTAGGAATAAATTTAAAGCAGATATAAAAGACCTATACACAGAAAAAAAAAAAAAAAGAAATTAAAGATGACTAAAATACATGGAAAGATATTCCATATTTTTAGATTGGAAGACTGACTATTGTTAAATGTAAATTTTACCCAAAGCTAATTCTGGATTCAATATAATCCTAATCAAACATCCAACAACTTTTTAAAATGAATATCCATTTGTCACATCCCCATTTATTGAAAAGGTTATACACTCTCACTGGGTGGTCTTGGTGGCTTTGTCTCAAATCATTGGGCTACAGATACATAGGTTTGTTTTTGAACTTCCATTAATACTCCATTTATATATATATATATTCTTCTACCAGTATCAAACTATTTTTCCTAATGTAACTTTCTAAAAAGTTTTCCAATTAGGAATTGTGAGTCATTTAGCTTTGTTCTTGTTGAAGGTTGTTTTGGCAATAAGAAAATTTTTGCAATTCCATATGAACTTGAAGATCATCTTTCTATTTCTGAAAAATAATAAAAAGAATTTTGATTGGATTTGATTTCAATCAGTAGATTCCTTTGGACTGTACTGATACATTAACTATATTACATCTTCTAAATCTTAGGCATGAGATATCATACTATAATTTCCATAAAATAGAATAACAGTGATTTACTGCTCTTTTTACGGATTCAGATAAAGAGTGTGGAAAATTTAACCTGGGATAGAAATGATGACCATGAATAACCTAGATGAAAAGGGGAAAAAAATTACTTGATGCTGATGGAAAGCTTATACAAAATATCTTATTGGGAAATATGATTCGAATGGAAAACTGAAATAACACCCATATGTTTGAAGTATAGTTATGAGGTGGGAGAGGGATGCAAGACAAGATTGAATAGATGGACTGGCTCTTATTGGTTAATTATTTAAATTATCCCAGGATAAATGGGTAGCCACTGAAATGCTTTTAGGAGGAGAGTCATTTGATGCAATTCATATTTCAGAAAGATTATTCCAGCTGCTCTGTGATAATGGAATGGAGAAGGAACAAGAGTAGATTAATTGAAACCCAGAAAGAATCTAATATTGTCCCTTAGGCTATGCAAAGAAATGCATTAATGCATGATAAATTGATAATAGATTGGATGTCTGAATTTGAAGGCCTAGAATAAAGCGCAGGGCTGACTAAAAGATGACTACTCAAGTACTGGCTCAAGTATCAGGGTTGTGACAGGATTTTTGTTAAGACTTGGGACCAATGCACAGGAAAAAAGTGCCAGGCTGGGCCAGATCTTGAAGGTCTTTTAATGCTGACCTAGGAGGTATGTACTTCATCTGGGAGTCAATAAGTCATAACCTTCCACAGGATCTCATGTGTAGTTTAATTTAATTTTATTTTTTTTTTGGTTTTTACAAAATACATTTTTATTAGAGAACTTGTGATCTTGCAAAACAATCATGCATATGTGTGGACTTCCCTTACAACACCACTCCACCACTTGTAGCTTAAAGAAGGATGAACACAAGCCCTAGTGGACAAGGTAAAAGGAAAGAGGAGTCAACCTGAAGATTGAAAGTCTGGCGTAGAGAAAAATTTTGGCTGCTATTGGGCAGCTACTTCAAGGTTGCAGCTTAACTAGAAGTCAAAAGAACATAATAATGAAACAGATGTAAATGGGATCCAGCAGGGGATGGAAAGTGAATAGAATTAAACAATAGCACACACACACAAAAGAATATCTAATTGATTTTCATTTCAGAGAAAGAAAGGATTAGTGCCAGACAAGTGACAATGCCCTATACTGTGTTACTTCTAGCATTTAAGTTGAACAGTCTCACATGATTATTTTCTTCTACAGTACCTTCCTTATCAGGTGTTTCTGTCAATTCTCTAAATCCTGAATTAAATGACAATATTTTTCTTTTTTTTAAAATTTGGTTATCCATTGGCATTGTCAATAATCTGATCTCTGTGGTTGCTGGAAAACAATAATAAATCCTTCACAGTCTGCAAATTCACGAAAATGTGTCTATGGTTGGATTGATTTTTATTCACTCTACCTTTCACACATTGAACATTTTGTAAGTGAAAAAAAAAATCTACCATAGATTTTGCAAATGCTGCATTATTTCTTCAAATTTGGATTTTCTTTTATTCCCTCTATTTTTCCTGTCTCAAGCAGGTTTAGTGCTGGAATAACTCAAAATAACCTCTATAATCCTTATTTTCTTTTTTATTTTTTCATCCCTTTCTTACTCTACTTTGACTTCTTGGTAATTCCACAGTATTATATTCCAATTGCCAAACATCTAATAATTGTGTTTAGCCCAGTTAAAGAATTTGTTCTGCATATTTAAATTGTATAATTTATTTCAAATAGTGTATATATTTTTTCCATATTTTTAAATTTTTCTTTATCATATCTACCAGTTCTTGATTTTTATATGCCTTTTATTTCATAATATTTAGTTCTTTTTACACATAATGCTCTTTGCTTCTTTGACGGGCTTAAATATACTTAAGTTTGTTTTTAAATGCACATTACTTATATTTTTCCTGAAAGAATTAATCTCACATTTCTTGACTGCTGAGCTATCTTTATTATTAATAATCTTCCTCATGTGCACTAGAATATTAATATGCTACCTTCAGTTGAATTAAAGGTTTTTCTCTCTCCTTCTAGGACTCACTCCAGTGTAATTCAACCAGCCCCCATGAACCTTTAACCGATAATTAGGGTTTCCACAAATATTCAAGTACAGTTTTTAAAATTCTAAGCTCAGGCTAATATGATCTGTTATATGTTTATAATTTCTTCTCTGTGCTCCCCCAAGTGTCTTCTTACTTTTCTCATTTTATTTTTAATGAAGTTTTAGGCAACCAAAAATTCTCATCAAATACAGAGTTTGATTCAGTCATGGTTTCCCTACACATGGCTCTTCTTCCCCTACTATTTGAATTTATAGTTATAGAGTTGAAAGATTTATGTCCAAAAGACTTAAATCTTGAAGATTTCAATGGGCCTTGAATCTCAAGTGTTGCAACACCTACTTTCCAGTTCATTGGACTCACCCAGGACAACTACCAAGGAAATGATGATTGACAATGACCATCCCAAGGAAAAGAGAGTTTACAACTGCAAGCAAGATAGTCCCATCCATCTGCTCCATGGGATCTAAATTCCCTCTGAATTAGAGGTGGAATGGGCATCACCATCCCTCAGTCCTCAGGATTGGAGAATGAATGATGGACTAGAGTAGACTTACTGTTATTCTACCATAGACTTTTTGTTATTCTAGCATTGGAAGTACTTTTATTATTGATGTGGAGACAGTGTCACCAGAGGTTCTGAGAGGAGGGACAGAGAAAAATAGGTATAATATTGGGGCATTTTCAGGAATTGGAATTGTCCTCAATGATGTTGCAATGACATATACAGGCCATTATAGATCTTGTCATACCTCACAAAAATTGTGTGGGAGAGAGTTTAAACTATAATGTAAACTATAATCCACACGTAGTGGCAATTCTCCAATATGTGTTCATCAATTGTAACAAAGGTACTACACTAATGAAGTATGCTCTTAATGTGGGAAAGTGTGGGAAGTTTAAGAGTGGGGCATATGGGAATGCCCTACATTTTTTATGTAACATTTATGTAATCTAAAAAAGTTTTTAAAAATTTTTTTAAAGTGTTTAAAATATATATATATGTGATTCCCATATATCCCACATCTTCCCTCTCTCTAATTTTCCTCTATTAATAACATCTTGTAACATTGATATAAAGACAGAGATCATCAGAATTTCTGAAGGGAGTGAGCAGGAAGAATAGTTGTAACATTGGGCATTTTGGGACATTGGATTTTTTGCATGATGTTGCAATGACACATACAGTCCATTATAAAATTTGTGAAAACTAATAAATTGTTAGGTGCAAAATGTTAACCATAATGTAAACTATAGACCATGGTTAGTAGCAATGCCTTCACTATGTATTCATCAATTACAACAAGTGTACCACAGTAATGAAAAATGTTATTAATAAGGGAAAATGTGAATGGGGAGAGGGTGGGGTATATGGGAATCCCATATATTTTCAATGTAACTTTTCTGTAATTTAAAACTTCTTTAAAAATGAAGTTAAAAAACGTCTGAGGTCACAAACTGAAAACTTTATTTATGCCAGATTCAGAAGGCCTCAAGGCTTTCATCTTCCTCTCAGGTTCTGAGACTTATCACCTCTCTGACCAAATGCATTGCACCACATTCAAAAAACTTTTTCACAGTCCCTTTTCAATGCATGGAGTCTCAATCGCTAAACCCACACTCTTCCTCATATGCCTCCTTTAGCCTAACTAGAACCAAGCAAAAATAGCCACTCGGGAAAGTAGAATACTCTAAGATTCATCCACCAAACCAGGATTTAAAAAGTAAATTCTATTACATGGTAAATCTTCTTTGATTCATCATCTATTTGAAAAGGAGATATTGCTTCTCAATATCACTGGGGAAGGGCCACCTGGATATGACTCCATTTACCTTTTGATAGCTCTTTCTGCCAATTTTGAGCACTTGGATCACAAATATCCCCATAATCTTCAGCATAATATTCATCCTGACATACTTTAGTCTTCATATCCTCAAATATTGAAATTACCATACTAGCATCTATGACTGCAATAAAACCACAATGGAGCAGAGTGATATATGATCTTCACTCCTATCTGGAAGGGAGATAATAATGGCCTTTTTGTCTATGTTGTCTGTTTGTTTCTGGTGTTACATGAGTTCTACCCTCCATAACCTAAGGGATCATTAACTATCCCTAGTCAGAGGAGGTAAGCTTGAGTGTGGTAGACCATAAATTTATGTGGTATTCCCAAAACTTAGAACTCCCTGTCTTAAGTATTGATTCACTTGTAAGTGTATGTGTCTGCCCAATGGGCACATCTTTAAATTCCCTTCCAAGTTAGTTGCCATAAGCCCTTTATTTTTTACACCAGGGTAATACAAATCTGTAGTTGTTACTTATGTCATAGATGTTTGATGTGGTAGAGTGTATGGGGTGCTTTCCAGCTATTTTTCTTTGCTTTAGGGTGAGAAAAGACAGGCGTTTATCACATAAGGCTATGTTCCTATAAAAAGCCAAACATCAGAAGAAACCAATCTGGAGGTCGAGAAATGGATCAGTATAACTTGCTGATCCATGGTTTTAGCATGCTTTGTAAGGGTTGAGGAGTAGATAGAGGTGTCAAATTTTAAGAATTAATAATGCAAATTTATTTCTACATTGTTCTTAAGCTACTGATTTGTACATTTTGAATTTAGCATGACTGTTGCTTATCCAGGCAGGGACACATTGACTTGTGGGTGGTTCTGGTCAAATGAAAGGCACGCATACTTATGTCTACTATATAAGGCATATTGTGTGTCTACACTGGGACCTACATGTTTTAGGCTGGTCATCTCTGTGGTCTCTGGAGTACATGATTCCAGGATTCTCTTGCCTAAAACTTGACAAGCATGAACACTTCATGACACAGCATTCTTCTGATACAATAAACACCAGTTCATTGATTTGACCTGCTCTACTGACAAGGGTTAGGACTAAATCTGCCCGGAGAGGAGGCATTCCCTGGGGCCTTACTATCCATGCACTTGATGAAATCATTGCACCTAGGAGTGAGGAGGATAATCCAAACATGTTTTCAACTATTGGTTTTCACCTGGGCACATGACCTCAAATGCAGGGCCCAAGGGCACAATATGTTCCAGTTCCCTCTATTGTCTTTGGGGATATGGAAAAGCTTAGCAAAAAGAGGTCATTGGAGACATTAGATTGCCCTTTCCAGGTCATAAAAATATCTTACACACATACACACACATGTATATATATTTTTATATATATATATCTGTTTGAGACTCCATGTTCCATTTTAGCTCTGTCTGCCAAATACCTTGCACACACTTAAAGCTTTGGCTGTAATTCATGGAGATAATTCTGAGATGTACCCATTGATTTTTATTTTCCTGCTCCTGCAGTGTCCCCTCTCTGTGTGGTGATTAACTGCTTCCACCTGCTTCCACAGAATGAAACCCAGTGTGTTTAAGGATGGAGATCTGATTATAGGTGGTTTTATCCCCCTTTATACATTTCTAACAATGATGGGATCACCCAGCCTACCAAGGAAGTCTATTTATAGCAGTAAATGCATTTTCATTTATTTTCTGATTGACTATGATGATAAATTCTGCCTACACTATTTGCAGTGGCTAGATCAACATACTCCACATTACCTGTCCTTCTCTTCCCACCTGATCCCCACTTCCCAGAATGTGAATAATTTACTTTATCTCTTCCTACTGGAATTTTTTCATTCAAAGGGGAATGAGAGTATTCTACTTTTCCTCCTTTTAGTTACCATGACAATCCCTTTTCCAGTGCTGGAATCTCAATGAGACAGCCCTCTCCACCAAACTCCACTCTCCTTGCCTATCCTCTTGCCTCAGCTGTCACAAGCAGTAGATCAAGTGATATTCCTTAGAAGCACAGTCCACTGGCTTTTGAGCTTTGCTAACTGTTACAGGAAAATGTCTGTTCCCCAAACAAGGGTTTGCTAATTATTGTTTCCTCATGTGCATAATTGCTAATATTCTTACCAAGATGCCCCAGATATCTGTGTTCCTATTGCATGGACAGATTTCTTATTTTAGACATCTGGCTACTCTTTTGAGTCAGGGTTGCAGGAGTTGAGCTTGGTTAATTTAGGGACATTTTGCACTGAATTTCCTAGGGATGAAGGCAAGATTTTTCTAGCATGTCCTGGCTTGCTTTAAGAACCCTATGAGCTTAAGGGAAAGCATTGTGTACTGTCTGTCATAGGAGGAGGCACTATATAGTTTTCTTCTTATACTCTGCTGTCCACTCAAACCACCTCAGGGAAACTTACACCTTGGCAGATCTACTCCTTTTTGTCTACAAAAGAAAACCTGTGTGACACTTACTAAAACACACTTGCAATTATATAAGGTTTTCTCTTCTGGATGATTTATCCACTAGGCTCAGAAGGCACAGTGACCAGTGCTTACAAGACTGGAGAGGATCAAGAAAATGTTTTAATGCCCTTTAAAATCTGATGAACAAGTGGACTGTTTCATCAAAGAAAATGTTTTAAGATATAATTAAATAGATCAATCTTTATATGAAATATAGCAGGTATATAAACATTGTCTCTGATCTTTAAAATCACAGTGGAGTCCTGAATATTCTTTACTTTTCTATGATAAAACTGTATACATTGCCAGTATGATATGATTCTGTCCACATTCCTCCTTAACTTGGCTTATTTATAAAAGAAGTTGTCATAAATATGTTTTATGTACATACATTTATACAATGATAACTCTTATACCTACACAATATTATAGTCTTACAGGTAAAATAATTTTAATCCAGCAAAAATTTTTGTTTTATCATTGGTCCATAATATTTTCTTATTACTATTCAGAACATAATGGGCCTACTAGTAGAAAGACCTTTGCATTCTACTCGGAAAAAAGTAAACAAAATTTTTGGAGTAAAGTGGTTGAATGCAAGGTCATGTATATCAAATACTCTATAATCATTTTGTAAAGCACTAATTGACATTTTGAATAAATAACTCTAAATGAAACTACTTCCTTCTCTTTTTTTTAAATACTTGGACAACCTGATGTTAGAAAATATTAGCTCACTGACCTTATTTGCATTTATTTTATTAATAGTTGGATTGTTCATATTTTCTTGGTTTGTTTTCAAGAATACATTGTTTGATGATTTGCATTTTATGGCTTTGATCATTTTTCTATTGATGTATAGGCCTTTTCACTTTTTAAGAATATTATAATTTTTGAAATTAACAATAATTTGTTCACCAAAATTCATTTTGTCATGTTTTGCTGGTTTTAAAATATTTTTTCATACAGCATGTTTAAACAGAAATTTCAGTTAAATAAAATTTATTCATCTTTTCTCTTATTCTTTAGGCCTTTTTGGTCATACATCCCTAATCTACAGTTTGATAAATTGATGTGCTAATTTCAGTTCTTTTGTTTTTCTTTATGAAACCTGGAAAGTTTTTGCCTCAAGTATGAAGTAGCTTAATTCGCGTTTATTAATATATTCCAAAATTGTTTACATTCACTACTAATTCAACAATTCTTTATTCCTCTACTGGTTTTCAAGACCACCTCAATGATACAGGAAACATTCACTTAAACTCAGATGATTTCTCTATTTTTTATTCTCTCTTGGTGATAAATCTATATCTTTCAGTGCCATTAACACCCTGTTTAAAATATTGTGCCTAAGAAAAATTGTAACTATTGGTTTTGCTAAGTCATATTCTCTCCTTAGTGTTCTCAATTATTTTCACTAATTTCCTGAACTTCTCATGCTTCCAGAGAACTCTGAAATGGTAATAATACTTTCATAAACCTCTCACTACTTTTTAAAAAATATTTTATAGTAACAAAAATACCACTCAAAATTTTCCATTTTAAGCACAGCCAAGTGTATAATTTGTTGGCATTAATGATATTCACAGTATGGTGCTACCATCACCAACATAAATTACCTGAACAATTCATCATCTCTAACAGAAAATCCTCACACTCTAAGAAATAATTCCTCTTTTTCATCATCACGTAGGTCCTGGTAATTGGTAATCTAATAATTGTTTTATCTTTTATAGAAGTTCTATATATTATTGACATAGTTGTATTATTGATTAAAAAAAATAGATACCAGGAATTGAATCTAAGACCTCATGCATGGGAAGTAGGTGTCCAACCAGTGACCTACAATCACTCCCCTGTTTTTTATGTTTTTTCATTCCCCAATAGAGCTTTATGGTCTTGTTCACAGTAAACACAGCAATTTATTTTTAATTACATTTACAGAGGAATTTATTGTTAATAAATTTCTGAATATTATTTATTAATCATATTATTACTTATATTAACAATATATGACTGAAATTGTAAGATATTATGCCATTATTAATATTTAATTATGCCATTATTAATATTTAATTAAGTATTATTAGTCTATTGCTATCATGTCTGTTTTCTCATAAAGGTTTAATAAATTGTTGATATTATATTTCAATGCAATTGACAGTTGTATATATTTGGTTGACTACTTCCTTTTCAATTACAATTACTTTTCATATTTTCTCTTGGGTTTCCCATGTGAACAATCATATCCCCACAAAATTCTGTGGTTTCCTCCTTTCTTTCCATTCTTTTTAGGAATTCCAGTAAGGTACAAAGCAATTCTGGAATTAACAGATCTAATCCCTTTTTTAAAATTATTTTTTAAAATTTTTAAACAAGCTTTAGATTACATAAATGATACATAAAAAATTATAAGTGGTTCCCATATGCTCCACTCCTTCTCCCTCCTACACTTTCTCAAATTAACAGCATCTTTTATTAGTGTGTTACATTTGTTACAATTGATGAACCCATATTGAAATATTGCTACCAACCATGGACTACAGTTTACATTATAGTTTACACTTTCTCCCACACGATTTTGTAAGTTATGACAAAATATACAATAGCCTGTATTCATCATTTCAATGTCATTCAGGACAAATCCATTGTTCCAAAATGCCCACATATTACACCTATTCTTCTCTTTCTCATCCATTGGAACTTCTGGTGGACACAGCCTTTATCTCAATGATAAAATTTCTTACATTGCTGTAATAACAATAAGTCTATAGTAGAATAGTAATAATTCTATTTTAGTCCCTTGTTTAGTATTTTGAGGTGGTGATGCCCAATCTGCTTGAAATTGAGAGGGGTCTTAGATCCCATGGGACAGATGGATGAAGCTATCTTCTGACATAGTTAATTAGCCTTAGTCTAATTGTCGATTTTCTTGTGGTCCCTTTTCACCCAACAGATGCTATGCCTCTCTGCCTGTCCCATCCAATTCTGCCTATGCTGTGGAACTGAACTGTAAAAGAGATATACCCTTCAGTTGGAACTACAAACTCATGTTATTAATCATGCCATTATAAAAAAAATTTAACAATGTGTTAATAAAAAAATTATTTTGTTTCCTAATATAAAGAATAAATTAAAACTTCTATATGAAGGTAGTCTGCTTTTCTACTCATTACACTTTCCTTTGTAAATAGTATCATCTTCTTCCATGGATGTAGAATTCATCAGAAACTTCATGAGCCTTTTAGCTCTTTTAGGATTTGCTAAAATTCTAAGGCTTCAGAAGAGCCAATGTAGAAAGAATCCAGTGTGCTTTCATCATTAATTTGGTCATTGTAATGGATTTGAAGATAATAAGGAATTAAGTCTTTTTCCTATATATCCTTCTGCCTACCGTACATGTTTCAGACCAAGAACTATCTGTACGTTCTAGCCTTGGTTTCTGCTATTGAAGAGATCAACAAGAATCCTTATCTTTTACCCAACATTTCTCTGGGATTTGATCTCTATAATTCACTACACAGTAAACAGAGGACTTTGGAGAGTCCCATCATTTGGCAATCAGGGCTGGGCACAAACATCCCTAATTACACCTCTAAGAAAGAGAGCAAGTCTGTAGCAGCCCTTACAGGATAAACATGGGCAGTTTCTGCCCAGATTGGGACACTTCTGGAACTCTACAAAATTCCACATGTGTCCTTTATTGGAGGATGGGGAGATGAATTCAGGTTTCCTTTGATGACATTTTCAGGTACCTTCAGAGAAAGGGTCAAATGAGGTGATTGTGTTTACACAGGTCTCAAAGGGTACAACCAGTATATAAAGACATGGTGGGATATTCACACGTTCTTTTCTGGAACATAAATCAATCCAAGGAAGGAAGAGATCTCTGAGACTGATCAATTATTATCTATAATACTCTCAGGGAAAGCGAGAGGATTAGAAAATAAGAAGAGCAAATCTTTCTTCTGCCTTTTCACAAAATAGTTTAATATTCATCAGGGCCATGCTTGTGCTTCTCACCAATCTTCTTCCTCATATTGGTTCATTTTCTCCTTCCCCTTTAGCTTACTTATGGCCTTCATGACCCACACCTGAGTGATGTTGGCCAGTTTCCATCTGTCTATCAGATGGTCCCCAAGGACACATCTCTGACCCTTGGCATGGTCTCATTGATGTTTCATTTCAGCTGGAACTGGGTGGGGCTGGTAATCTCACAAGACAGGAGAGGTGTTCAATCTCTTTGCGACTTGAGAGAAAAGATGGACTGGAATTGAATCTGTGCAGCCTTTTTTGAAATGATTCCCAACCCTGAAAGCTCATATTTCTCAAAAAATGGCAATATAATTTACGGATCAAAGAATCATCGGTGAATGTGGTTTTCACATATGATGACTCTGACTCACTAATAGGTTTGAGCTTTAGGAAATGGGAATATTTAGTTATAGGGAAAGTCTGGATTGTGACTTCACAGTGAGATTTTACTTCCAGTGAGAGAAGCTTTTTACTTGACTCATTCCATGGGGCCCTCATTTTTTCACACCACCATTGTGTGATACCTGGTTTCAAAACTTTTATTCAGAAAGTTAACCCTTCAAAATACGCAGAAGACTTTTACCTCACTAAATTATGGTTCATCTCTTTTGGTTGCTTGGTTTCAGAATCTGACTCTAACACTCTGGAGAACTCTCTGCCCAATGTTTCCTTGGCATTGTTGCCTTGGTGGCTTTTTGACAATGTCATGAATTCAGGAAGTTATAATGTGTATAATGTAGTGTATGCTGTGCCTCAGAGCCTTCATGAAATTCTTCTTCAATGAGTCAAAATGCAGTCAGTTGGAAATGGAGACAGACCAGTGATTGACACCTGGCAGGTAAAGCTTCTTCCATTTGATAGAACGTGTATGTCAGAATATATCATAATTGTGACTTCCCTTGTGTTGGCCATACAATCAAGCCAAGTATTTTAGGGTTGCCTCTCTAAAAGCACAAGAATTTATTTACTTGTTCATTGACTAGGAGGTAAATCTAGTCTTAGGTATTAATCATCATCAACAAGTAGTTGCCAATCGCAGGGAAGAAATGAGCTATGAATCAAAGTCAATGTTTCATGTTACTTAGGAACTCAATATTCTGCTCCCCTAATGTTTTTAATATAAAATACATAGACTTCTTCTATGAAGCATTTAAATGACAACAGGGAGAGAACTAGTTCTTGAAGTGACTATCTTAAGCTGGATATTCTATTGGATAGAGTATATAAATTATCTCATTTAATTCTGCAATCATTTCAGGTATTAATGACCTTGCTTTAGGAGAATTCAGTTAATAACTGAGTGAGGTTAGATTTGATTTTTTCATTAAGGTTTGTCTGCTTCCTAGATTCACAGATTGTTTTGGCCCTCTTGTATTTGGAGTTTTCTTCTGAAATTTATATTTTATAAATGCTATGACATTTTAATCCTCCTTATGCTTTCATTCATTTCACTTCATTGGATGTTAATAATAAAGTTTCATTATGAAGCCGGGATAACAGAGGATCAGGGATGTTCCGCACCTTAGTGTTCTCTCCTTAATCATAGAGCACACTTCCTCACAGATGTGTCTCCTTTAGCTGCACCCATTTCTGAAGAACATCCAGTTTAACAATTCTGCTGCTGACTCAGTGACTTTGGATGAGGAATGGAAATCGGAAACCAGGTATGACATTCTCAACTTTTGGAATTTTCCAGAAGGTTTTGGACTTAAAGTTAAAGTAGGACATTTTGACTCAGATGCACCATGTGATCAACAATTATCTATATCTGAGGAGGTGATAGAATGAGCCAAAGTATTTTCAGAGGTGAGTAGGACCCAATTACCATGCTTAACATTACACACACACACAAATGCAAAATTTTGTTATGGAAGTTTTCAGCCTCCTTCCTGGTATTTAAATGTCCACATCATTAGTTTAACATCTCACCTTTCCCCTTGAATAACATTCTTACTTATTTACTGTCCAATAGATAGAGAAAGAAAACATTTATATAAAGATACATTTCTGAGTTATTATATTTCATATCATACAATAAACCTGGCATCTTATCAATTAATTTGATTTATGTTTTTAACATTTAAATTTGTTCATGGTCCAGTATCCCAAGCAATCTAATTATTGGAGAATTAGTTAAAGTCAAAGCTGTTAGGAGCATGTATCTGGTTTTCTCTCCAGACTCCCCACTCTGTATGCAGTGAGAAGTGTTATCCTGGATTCAGGAAAACCTTTCAGGAGGGAAAGACTGCCTGTTGGTTTCTTTGCACCCCCTGCCCAGAGAATGAGATTTCCAATGAGACAAGTAAGTGTATACCCATAACAAAGACCCCACCTCTCCTTTATATCCCCCATTCATACAAGGTATTGGAAAGAATCTGGAGGATAACTACAAAATAAAAATTCTTCATTCCTTTGTTTAGCAATTTAATTTTTATAATAAAAATACTTCCCATTGAAGTGACAACCTTTATCTGCCTTGAACTAGTTTAATTGAGTCCTTGTTCAGAAACATTAAAGGCCAAATGATCTCTAGGAAACCCTTTTTGTTGACCCCACCAAATTAACCACCCTTTCATCCCTATCTTGGTATTTAACATGTTGTCTTACAAGTGCCTGCTTTCCATCTTGTTTGAAAGCATATTTAGATTATATTGAAATCATGGATTTTAACCATCCTCAATTTGTGTGCGTAAATCTGTTTGTGTCACAGAGCAGATGCTCAGAAAGGTTGGGAATGATTTTAGAAATGTTTATTTTTATTGTGTACAACAGGAAGATGAAGTAACACACCCTCAATGAGTAGTTTTAGTTTCTGCTCTCCTCTAGTTCACAGTTGATTGGGGAAACAAAACATGGAGACAGTTTGTGTCCATGCATAAATTCTGCAATAAATGTAAGAACAGGGACATATGGATCAACATTTTCATTGTGAGGAAGGGGTACCATGGAATTCTTCATTGAAGCAGGTACTTAGTATTATGTAAGATAAATGAAGGGAGGAATAAATTCTTGGCAGAATTATTGTAAATGATAAAAAGGGAAATCACTACTGCACATAATATTCAGAGATTCAGAAAACTGGAAAACCGTTTCAATGTGATAAGACCATATGGAATATGGGGGATGGGGTTTGAGGCATGATGTAGAAAAGTCTTAAAATTGTTTCCATAATATAATTAATATCTTTAAATTACTCTCATTCATGATATTGAATGTTAGAATAACCTCTATGGTGGGAAATTTCTAATTTTCCTTTGGTGAGTAACATGTAGTTTAATGAAATCCTTACTATATTTTTTTTTTGAGACTTGTTGAGCTGATGATATAAACTTGCATTTAGTCAGTTAGGGTAAATGAATCATGTACACATTGGGTGTAAGGTAAGTTTGAGTAAATATTCCATGTGCACATATAAAAGAACACTGTATCCACCAATTCAAATCCCACATGTTTGGAGATTAATAAATACACTATTAAATAATCCATGGTTTAAAGTAAATAACACAATAGGATTTATCAAAGGTTTTGAAATTGAAAATGCTACATTTCATGTCTTATGGAATGGAGATAGTCTGTTCTTAGAGAATAATGCATAATCCTAGATTTTATGTGTTTGCATCTTATTTAGAATATATAATTTAATGTAAAAAACCTGAAGTTCTTAGTGTTCATCACAAACTAAAATAAGAACAGAAAATTAAACATAAAAGAAATAGAAGATAGACAATAAATAGTACAAGAAGAAAACTTAAAAGAAGGCTAATACAAAAGGATAAAAAACAAAACTAAATCTAATGAAAGACAAAATTGGTAAATTTCTAGAATAAATAATTAATAAAATTTGCATTATAAATAATGACAGGACTTAAAAGTGGGACATATGTACAAAATTTTTAACATCATAAAGGGATTGTATAAATAACTTAATGACAAAACATTTGAAAATTTAAATGAAATTCACAAATTCCTAGAAAAATAAGCTACCAAAATTGCCCCAAAAAATATGAAAAATCTGAACAGATTCATATTTACTTAGGATATTGAGCATAGTTTAAAATGTAATTTTCAATTTTTTTTTTTTT
>JAQZBX010008534.1:0-28662 GCA_029593785.1 Cabassous unicinctus | reverse complement strand
AATAAAAATAACAGGACACTTTCTCTTTTGAACATAAACTCACATATGCTAAAAAAAACTGCAATCCAAATCCAGCTATATTTTATAAAAAGACTTTATCATGGCAAAGTTTGTTTTATGCAACATAATTCAGTATGTGAGCATCCTGAAAAGGAGAAACAATCATTTTAATAAATACAAGAAAATATTTAATGAAATTCAACACCCATTCATTATTTTAAAAACAAACAACAAATGCATCACATACCAAAATAGAAAGAGAAGAGAACCACCAATGTGGGACACAATATTTAAAAGAGATCTAATAAGTAAGAAATCATACTAGCATATATAGAGTGCTCCTACAAGACAAAAAGAGAGGCAGAAATTCCAGTAATAAAATGGGCATGGCTTATGTACAGGCTTTTCCCACAAAAACATCTTGAAATGTGCAACGCAAATACATATGATTATGTGCTCAGATTATTTAGTCACCAGGAAATTGCAAATGAAAATAATAGTGAAAAAACTCAAAATATCCCCCATAATAGCAAAAATTAAACAAACTTACCATGTCGAGTTTCTAGAGAACATAGTACAACTGGAATGAATGCTGCTTGTTGGAGATTAAATTGGTGTAACCATTTGAAAAACAAGATGGTATTAGTTGCAAAGATGAATAATTAATATTATGCTCAGTAAGGGAGCATCATATTTACATCAGATGTACAAAGAAGCTCAGAACAGCATTATTGGTAATAATCAAAACCCATAACAGTTAAACATCTATCCGCAGTAAAATGGATAAATAAAATATGATGTATTAATACAATTGAATTATACCCAACAATATAAGTATATAGATTATTACCATTTCACACCCACAAAGATCACTATATTTTAAAAATATAAAATAACAAGTGGAGAGGAATCATAGAAATTGGAACTCCAAGGCACTGTTAGTGGCAATTTAAACTAGTACAGCCACTGTTGAAGGCATTACACCACTTTCTTAAAATGTTAAATATAGAATCACCAAAGAATTTGAAAATTCCACTTTTAGGTTTATATCTCAAAATGATAATTGTGCATGGTGTTTTTATCAGCATTATTCACAATACCAACATTTGGAAATAATCTAATTGTCCATCAAATTCTAAATTGATAAAATATAAGACATACACACAGAATATTATTTGGCCACAAGTAAAAATGACTTTCTGAGACATGAGGCTACTTGAAAGTAACTTGTACACATTATGCTCATTGAAATATGCAAGGCACAAAAAAGAAAATTATTGTACAATATCACTTATAAGAGATGTCTAGAAATACCAAAACCCCAGATAAAGAACGTAGAGTAGAAGTTACTAGGGGATGGGTGAAAAGTGAAGAGAAAATGTATGTTTAGTGCACTAGGTGTGTTTGTAAAAAGAAAATGTATTTGCATCCTGTGATATAGATGAGTCTCACAAAAACAATGTTGGGTAAAAGGAACCAAGCAGAAGTAATCTAGGTTAGAAATCAGAATCATAGCTTCTTTGAAGATATGGGTGATGTAGTTATTTGAAGGGGTTAGAAAGGAGATTTTGATGGGCCAGTTATGTTCTATTGTTTGGCCCATATGGTGTTACCTGTGTTCACTTCCTCATGATTCATTAATCAGTAGAATTATAATGTGTGCCCTTTATGAGTATATGGTATCCACCAGTACATACAGTTTTAAAAAGAAATGAATGAAAACTCAACAGTGAATGAAAAGTGCAACTCTTATCCAGTTGAAGGTCTGAATGTCTAAAAAAAAGCCAGAGCTCTAAGAAAGTTTGGGGGAAGAAAAACATACAGATTAAAATACACAGTTATTTAAAGTCAATGCAAGCTGAAAAAAAAATTGGCTAAAAATCCCCAATGTGTTTCTTTTGGCATCTTGTGTATAAGTTAAAATTACTGAACCTGAGATGATGACACATTGATTTCCTCAAAAGATTTGGACGAGTGTGTGAAATGACAGATCATCAGTACGCAAACAGTGAGAGAAATCACTGCCACTAAAAAGCTGTGACCTTCCTCGCTTATGGAGACCCTTTGGGGATGGCTCTGGTATGCACAGCTCTTTGCTTCTCTTTCCTTACTGTTGTTGTTCTTGTTGTCTTTGTGAAGCACCATGACACTCCCAAATTCAAAGCCAATAACAGGACTCTCAGCTACATCCTGCTCATCTCCCTCAACTTGTGCTTCCTATGCTTGTTACTCTTCATCGGCCATCCTAACACAGCCACCTGCATCCTGACAAATCACATTTGGAATTGTGTTTACCATGGCTGTTTCCACTGTCCTGGCCAAAACAATCACTGTGGTTCTGGCATTCAAGGTCACTGCTCCAGGGAGAAAAATGAGACAGTATTTGGTGTCAGGGGCACCTAACTTTATTATTCCTATTTGCTCCCTAATCCAGATGACTCTTTGTGGAATCTGGCTAGGAACCTCTTCCACATTTATTGACAAAGATGCACATTCCAAGCATGGCTATATCATCGAGTGCAATAAGGGCTCAGTCACTGCCTTCTACTGTGTCCTGGGATACCTGGGCTCCTTGGCCTTGGGGAGCTTCACTCTAGCTTTCATAGTCAGAAACCTGGCTGACACCTTTAATGAAGCCAAGTTCTTGAACTTCAGCATGTTGGTGTTCTGCAGTGTTTGGGTCACTTTCCTCCCTGTCTACCATAGCACCAAGGGGAAGGTCATGGCTGCTGTGGAGATCTTCTCTATCTTGGCTTCCAAGATCCATCGAGTCTGCATCTTTGCCCCAAAGTGCTATATTATTTTTTTAAGGGAAGATAGGAATATTCACAATGAATTATGATATAAAACATATTCTGGGGGCAAAAAGCCTTTGTAAGTTTTAACTCATATTTTTCATATTATGAAATAAGGGCCTGATGAACATCTTCTCCATGCTTGCATTCAGGTATTAAATAAAAATATAATGCAATTTACCTTCAAATATCTTTCCTTCATTCTCTAAAGGTGTTCAGGAGCACATCTCTCAGCCAACTAAATTTTTAACTTTAAATTACATTTTTTCGTTCCTCATATTCAATATAGTAATGAATATGGCTATTCGGCCTTAATTGTGTATGTAATAACCACATTCACACATACTCTTCCACTTTGTTTTGCGTTTCTGCTTTTCTAAATTTCCTGGTAAACACTATCAATATTTCCCTCCTTCATTTCCTTTATGGTGATCTTAATGATCCATTAGCATTTATGGAATATTCCTTGTTCTCTCACAGTTTCACTGTCATATTTTAAGTATAATAAATTCTTACATATAAATAACACATTTTTGGACCTCCTAATGTATTTATTTAATTTTTTCTCCTGAACATATACCACAATGTTTTAATATGCTGAACATGATGACTTGTTTTGTTCCATGCTGATAGTACATTTCCATCCTCATTACTGCACCATTTCAGGCCTTGATGGAAAGAATAATCTCAATAGTTCTATGCAACTCAAAAGCCTGTCAAACAGAAATGCTAGTTATAGGGAAGAGGATCAAAAAGGAGAAGGAGTTTGCCTTCTCCTTTATAAGTTTTCCAGAGCCCAACTCTGACCATATTAGAACATGCTGTAAGCTTTATGTGCTGAGAATTAGCTTAGATTCTACCAAAATGACCTTCTGAAAGACAGTTTTTATTGTTTTACTCTGATTTCAAGAAATACTCATGGGAAATCATTCCAATTTATTAGTTGTAAAAGTTATGAAGAACTTTGTTCATTTTGCAATTCAGATTCTTACTTTAAAGTAGTGTTCCTCTATGAGAATTTATTTTAGACTTGATTTCTAAGTATTTCTGATTTTTTTTCTGAGAATTGAGTTATTTACTAATATGAAGTAAATCAGAGTCAAATTTGATGCTTAGCCTTAGCAAGTAGATCAACATATTTGAATCATTCTCCATTCCATTGTATGAAATTTATCTGGAAGCAAGAAAGAAAGGAGGAAAAGAGGAAAGGAAGAAAAAGAAAGAAGGAAAGAAAGGAAGGAAGGAAGGGGAGGGAGGGAGGGAGGAAGGAAGGAAGGAAGGAAGGAAAGAAGGAAAGAAGGAAGAAAGAAAGAAAGAAAGAAAGAAAAATTTCTATTTTAAGTAAAGTCAAATTCATTTTTGGTGATGCAGCTTTCTGCCCAATGGAAATACACTGGTCATGATAATGTTTAAGATCCTTTAGTCTTACTCAAGTTGTTCATCTTCAGACAGGCTTTTTCAGCATCTGTATCTCTTGGATTTCTCATAAATGTAATAGATCTGGATTATAAGCCTAGAACTCTTTGGTCTTTGAAAAGTCACTTAATCTCCTAAACCTCAGTATAATACCACCTCTTGTGCTTACCTAATAAAGTGTTATATGGATCAAATAAAATGATGACTGCCCATTGAATTGAGGTTCTTTGCAAAAGTCTCAGTGGTTATTATTTTTCTAATTTACAGATAAGTACTGCTTTATGAGAAAAAGTCACCTGAGAGGTGGGAGGAAAAGCACTGAAATGTATGAAGCACCATGATGGATACTTTCTGTCTGCCCATCTGCATCCATTCTCCAGCCTTCTCCACCAGGCAATGGGGATGAAAAAAACAACAACTTAAGTTAAGTAGAACTGGTGTTGATACCTATGGTTGTTTTTGCTTATTTTCTTTCATTTGGACTTTGGAAATGGCTTGTTGAAAGTTATAATAAATACTATTAGATTTGAGTTGGAAATATATTGAATTTATCAATTAATTTGAGGGAGAACTGATATATTTGCAAGAGCAAGTTTTCTCTTATAGGGTTTGGCTATAACTTACCATCTCTCCTCTAGTCATCATCTTTTATTAATAACTTATGCATACACATTTATTTTGTATATATTTACATATACATGGCTGCATTTACTTATAAGGATAATAAATTGCCTTTTCATATTTATTCCTACTTATTATATGTGTTGTTACTACTGTGAAATGTGATTTTTCTCTGCAAAATTTTCAAAAGTTTATTCATGCTGTATACAAAAAGTATTATTTCTCTTACTTGTTAGTTCATATGTTTTTGTAGGCAATTTTACCATTTCTTTTCTTTCCTATTATTTATCACTCATTTCTTTATCTGTTTATATTGCCAATATGATGTTTACTCTTAGTGTTGCTCATGGGCCTCCATCTACTTCTAATGTCATAAGTGGAAATTCTGCCAAAGCTTTCATGATCGCTTATGATGTTTGTGGTACATTGTTTTATTATTACCTTTTTAAGAGTAAAAATATTTCTTTCAATTCTAGATTGTTCAGAATTTTATAATGATATATTCAATATATTTACTGACTTTTTCACAGAGCTTTTTTTTCCCTTCTTTAAAGTTAAAAATTTGATTAATGCTGTTGTATATATATTATTGGGAAAAACCTTAATGAGCAATGATGTAATGTTCTTTAATCAGATTGAAGTATATTTGCATAAAGAGTTAGTTATTGCATCTATTTAAAATTACATTAGCCTATAATTTTTTCTTTCTTGTGCAATCCTTATTGTATTCTTAAATATACAAGTGAAAAGAAAATATTTCTTAAATTAAGGTTTGGAGAGAATGAATGGATAGAGGGATGAATGAATGGAGCAACAGAGTTAAAGACAAAAAATGGAAGGAGTTGATGGAAGAGTGAATGGAGGGCAAGAAGGAAAGAGCAAAGAATAGACAAAGGGACCATGTAGAGGGATTGAAAGAGAGTGGGTAGATGGATGAATAGAGAGATTGAATGTATGTAGATATGTGATAAGACTGAACAAGTGAACAAATTGAGGAAGGAAATGAAGAATATCTAAAACAATATCAGTCTTACTATTGACACTTGATATAAAGATAGACCCAGTGTTGCACCCATAAATTTTATTATAATTATAAAATCACTGCATAACTTCAATTTCTTTTAGTTGTAAACAACAGAAAATCAAATTTAAATTTGCTTAAGCAGAAGCATGAAGTTGTTAGCATCTATAAGTTTTCATATCTTCTACATAAATCTTGAAATGTGCTTCCTTCCATTGCTCAAATTAGGTCACATGCTTATTTTTGACTCATAGACTGCACCAGATGGAAAGGAATATTCTAATAGTTTAAACCAAAAGAGCTCATGCCAAGGGCTAAGGTGAGGTTTGATAACACCCAATCACATATCTTCTGCACAATGAGAAAAAAAGCAGTTCACTCAAAAACTGGGGTTTTAGAATGGGAATAGAGTTCACATAGATATTGGGAGGTATTTAACAATTGTACAAAATACATATCTTATTTCATTTTAAAATTCCAACCTTGGTGTTAACACCATGATGTTAATTGAAATGAAAATGAAAGATAGCATGTTGTTGAAAAGTGTGTCTATGTGTATCACATTATATCACATACACAAAGGAAATAACTGGGTTGTGATATTAAGGACAAATCCTCATTGCAATGAGAGCTAAAAACAGAACAAAGAATACTGTATAAAATAAGAGGGTGTCCACAGTCTGGGAGAAAATATTCCCAATACATATACCTGAAAATATACTTGATGCATTAATATATGATGAATGCCTAAAAACAGCCTGTGATGGTTAAGCTAATGTGTGAACTCAGCCAAGTAATTGTGCCCAGTTGTTTGTTGAAGCAAGCATTGGACTACCCGTAATACAAGTACACTTATGGACTTTAGTCACCAGTGAGTTTACTGCATAGATAGCTGATTACATTTACATCAATCAGGGAGATTGTCATCAGCAATGAGTGATGCTTTATTCAATCAGTTGAGTGCCTTAAAAGGATAAGTGATTTCAGCATTCAGAGAGAATATCCTAGCTTGTCTTTGGACAGCCAGCTTCTCCCAGAGACTCATCAAATGCCTTCACTGGACTTTCATCAGAGAACCTGGTTTGCAGCCTGGAAGCAGAACCTGGACTTGTGCATCCCCACAGTCACATGAAAGAATCTTATAAAATCTTATATTATTGACAGATATCTCCTGTTGATTCTGTTTCCCTAGAGAACCATTACAAATACAGCTTGGTACCAGGAGTGGTTCTTGAGGAACAGAGTCTTAAACATGGGATGTCTGTGGTGGTTATGGGAGTTTTGCAAATGGCTTTCTACACTAATTGAACTAAAGGGTACATTGACACCATTTCCAATAGTAAAGAGGACACTAACAATCCATGGTGTGAGTTGGCAATGGAGATACATAAAATATCACCACTGTATTCCCTTACTTCCATACTTATAAGAAACAAGGATCTGGGTGAGAGTGTTTTCAACACCTTAACTGAATTTTGCAGAGTCAAAAGGTATAATGATGCTGGCTGGCTCTTCCTAGATACTCTGGATACAGTTACAAAAGAAAGACAAGGATTAAAGGCCTCAAATATGAAACTTAAATGCTGCGTGAATGATGTGAAAGTTTCTATTTGTGCTCTGAAAGAAAATTGTGTCACCCATAGCCACAGACTTGAGATGTCTGAGAACCAAACTCAGATTCTCATTGTACGAGTAGCAGAGTTACCAAGGAAACTAAAATATCAATCCTGCAGGGTTTCTGTGGTTAAAGTGAAAGCATTGATTGGAAAGGAGTGGAACTCAGAGGATTGGCATGGAGATCTGGGATGATGGTCATATTGGTGGGGACATTGGGAACCTAAATAGTGCTGAGACTTTACCAGATAAACCTGTGATGACCTGCCATTTGGAGACCACACCTTGTCAACCTTAAATCACCCAGCCTCCAGGCTGCTCCAGATAGTCTGGATATTCTTCCAGCCCTGAGGTGGGAAGCAACCAAACTCCAGCATGCACTGCCTTGCCATTGGCATGCCACAGGGAGTCTGGACCTCCTCCCAGCCCTGAAGCAGGTACCAGCCAAACTCCAGCATGCACTGCCCAGCCTCCAGTCTGCCCTGACAAATCTGTCTTCAATCCCCTTCCTGAAGAGATTAATCCTCTCCAACCAGATTAAAATGCAAAGGAATGTCCTGAGGTCAGAAGCTTTCAAGACAATTCTAATTCTTCTCCTTAACCACCGCTACTATCCCTCTCGTCTTCAAGACCGATTACTAGATTAAAATCCTAGCAAGCCCCCAAAGGTGAAATACAAAGTGTGACCCACGAGGAAGTACACTATTCTCTGAAAAAACTGCATGAGTTTTCCAACTTATATAGACAGAAATCAGGAGAATGTATGAGGGAATGGATAATAAAGGTATGGGATAATGGTAGAAGGAATATAAAGTTGGATCAGTCTGAATTTATTGATATGGGCCCAATAAACAGAAAATCTCAATTCTATGCTGTAGCTTGAGGGGTTAGAAAGCACCCTAACAGTTTGTTCTGGTGGCTGACTGAAACATGGACCAAAAGATGGCACAGCATGTCTGAGATTGAGATGCCCAATTTGCCCTGGTATACCGTAGAAGAGGGAATTCAAAGGCTTAGACAGATTGGAATGCTGGAATGGATTTACCATTTGAGACCTGCCCACCCACCCCAGGAATGTCTAGAGGACACACCTTTAACCAAAAGTGTGAGAAATAAATTTCTAAGAATAACTCCACCTTCCCTGAAGAGCTCTGTAGTTGCTTTTCTTTGTAGTCCAGATATTACTGTAGGGAGGGCTGTGATGGAATTAGAATCCTTAAATATTAAGGGAATGATTGGAACTCTGGAACTGGGTCTGGTAAAAGTCAAGTATGGACAGTTAGGCATCAAAGACAAGGTGCATGTGGCTACCATAATGAAAGACAGATTCAAAGCAGCACTCAAAGTATTCTGAGTTCTATAGAGTTATGGTGTTGGCTAATAGATCATGGGGTACCTAGAAGTGAAATAGATGGGCTGTCTACTAAATTTCTTCTTGATCTGTATAAACAGAGGTCTAGGTCGAGTGAACAAAACCCTAACTCAAATTACAGATGAAGAGAATCATGGCCCCTTAATCAGCTCCCAGATTTGAGAGAGTTTACAGACCCAGAGCCCCTTTAATGAGGGGAAGGCCAAGTCCCCTTGGGGAAGGATCCTGTTAAACTGCCAAAATTTTATACTGTTAATCTTCCTCCCACTTTTCCCCAAGGAGACCCACAGCCTTTTTCAGAGTAACTGTACATTGGGGAAAAGGAAATGATCAGGCATTTCAGGGATTATTAGACACTGGCTCAGACCTGACATTAATTCCAGGAGACCCCAAATGTTACCATCACCCAAAAGTCAGAGTAGGGGATTATGGAAGTGAGGTATTGATAAAGTTTTAGCTCAGATCCATCACACAGTGGGTTCAGTGGGTCCCTGGATCCATTCTGTGGTTATTTCCCCAGTTCCAGAATGTATATTTGGAATAGATATACTCAGTATATGGCTGAATACCCACATTGGATCCCTGACTTGTGGAGTGAAAGCTATTTGGTTGGAAAGGCCAAGTGGAAGCCACTAGAACTGCCCCTACCTAAAAAAATAGTCAAGCCAAAGAAATACTAGATTACTGGAGGGAGTGTAGAGATTAGTGCCACCATCAATGATTTGAAGAATGCAGGAGTGGTGATTCCCACCACATCACCATTCAACTCTCCTATTTGGCCTGTGCAGAAAACAAATGGATCTTGGAGGATGACAGTAAATTATCATAAAGTTAACCATGTGGTGACTTCAATTGTAGCCACTGTCCAAGATGTGGCATCATTGCTTGAGCAAATCAGCATATCCTTTGGTACCTAGTATGCAGCTGTTGATCTGGTAAATGTTTTTTCTCATTTGCCATTAGTAAGGACCACAAGAAACAGTTTGCTTTCAGCTGACAAGGACAACAGTACACGTTCACTGTTCTGTCTCAGGGATATATCAACTCTCCAGCCTTTGTTCATAATATTGTCTGCAGGGAACTTGATCATCTCTCCATCCCACAAGACACCACAATGGTCTATTATATTGATGATAACATGTTGATAGGATTTAGTGAGCAACAAATAGCAAAGCCTCTAGACTTATTGGTAAGGCATTTGCAAGAGAGAGGATGGGAGATAAATCCAACAGAAATACAGGGTTCCTTTACATTCTTGAAATTTCTAGATGTCCTGTGGTGTGGGCCATGTTGAGTTATTCCTTCTAAAGTGAAGGATAAGCTGTTGCATCTGGCTTCTCCTATGACCAAAAAAGATATGCAAAACTTAGTTGGTCTCCTCAGATTTTGGAGACAACACATTACTCATTTGGGTATGCTACTCTGGGTTATTTACCAAGTGACCAGAAAAGCTGCTAACATTGACTTGGGACCAAAACAAGAGAAGGCTCTTTGACAGATCTAGGCTCCTGTGCAAGCTGCACTACCACTCAGACCATATGATCCACAAGATCCAATGGTACTGGAAGTTTCAGTGGCAAATAGAGGTGCTGTCTGCAGCCTTGGGCAGGGCCCTATAGTAGAGTCACCACACAGACCTTTAGTATTTTGGAGCAAAGCTCTGCCATCCTTTGCATATAACTACTCTCCTTTTGAGAAACAGCTTTTGGTCTGCTACCAGGCCTTAGTAGAGACTGAACGCTTAAACATGGGCCATCAAGTTACCATGAGAACTGAGTTACCTATCATTAGCTGGGTATTGTCTGACCCACCAAACCATAAAGTTTGGCATGTACAGCAGCACTCCATAATAAAGTGGAAGTGGCATAGAGAGATAGGGCTTGAGCAGTTCTGGAAGGCACAAGTAAATTTAATGAGGAAGTAGCCCAAATGCCCATGGTCACCACACCTGCCATGTTATGTTCTCTTTCCCAACCCACAGCTTTGGCCTCTTGGGGCCAATTAGTTGACTGAGGATGAGAAAACTCAGGCCTGATTTACAGATGGTTCTACATGATATGCAGAAACCACCCAAAAGTAGACAGGTGCAGCACTGCCACCCATTTCTGGGACATCCCGAAGGATAGTGGTGAGAACAAATCTTCCCAGTGGGCAGAACTTTAAGCTGTGCAACTGGTTGTACATTTTGCTTGGAAGAAGAAATGGCCACATGTGAGTTTGTATGCTTATTCATTGGTTCTTGCCAATGCTTTGGTTGGATGGTCTGGGATTTGAAAGGAACATGATTGGAAAATTGGTGACAAAGAAGTCTGGGGAAGAAGTATATGGGTAGACTTTTCTGACTGGGAAAAATTGTGAAAATATTTGTATCCCATATAAATGCTCACCAGAGTGTGACTTCACAGAGGAAGATTTTAATAATCAAGTGGATAAGATGATCCACTCTGTGACTAATGCTCAGGCTCTTTCCCCAGCCACTCCTGTCATTGCCCAAAGGGCTCATGAACAATGTGGCCAGTGAGGTAGGGATGGATGTTATGCATGGGCTCAGCAACATGGACTTCCCCTCACCAGGGCTGACTTGGCTACAGCCATTTCTGAGTGCCCAATCTGCCAGCAGCAGAGACTCACACTCAGCCCCTGATATAGCACCATTCTTCTAGGTAACCAGCCTGCTACTTGGTGGCAGGTTGACTACATTGGGCCACTTCCACCCTGGAAGAGGCAACAATTTATTTTAACTGGAATAGACACATATTCCAGATATGGGTTTGCATTTCCTGCATGCAATTCTTCTTCTAAAACTACCATCCATGGACTTACCAAATGTATTATCTAATGCTATGGCATTCCACACAACATTGTTTCTGATCACACAACCCATTTCATAGCAAATGATGTGCAGGAATGGGCACATGCCCATGGAATTCACTGGTCTTAACAGTGTTTACCATCACCCTGAAGCAGATGGATTAATAGAACAGTGCAATGGCCTTTTGAAGACTCAATTATGGCACCAACTAGGTGACAATACCTTTTAGGGCTGGGGCTATGTTCTCCAGGAGGCTGTGTATGCTCTTAATCAGCATCCACTCTATGGTGCTGTTTCACCCATAACAAGGATCATGGGTCCAAGAATCAAGGGTGGAAATGGGAGTGGCACAACTTACTATTACCCCTAGTAACCCATTAGAAAATTTTTTTCTTCATGTCCCTTTAACCTTAAGCTCTGCTAGTTTACAGGTTTTTGTCCCAAAATGACCAGTGCTGCCACCAGGGAGCACAACAATGTTTCCATTGAATGGAATGCTAAGACTGCCACCTTGCCACTTTGGGCTCCTCTTACCTCTGAATCAATAGGCAAAGAAGAGGAATTACTCTACTACTGGGGTGATTGATTATGACTATAAAGGGGAAAAAAGGAACACATCTGCATAATGGGGATAAAGAAGAGCTTCCCTGGATTGCAGGAGATCCTCTAAGGGCATCTCCTAGTACTGCCATGTCCTGTGATTAAAGTCAATGTAGAATTGCAACAACCCAATCCAAGTAGGACTAACAATGGCACAGAATCTTCAGGAATGAAAGTTTAGGTCACCCCAGCAGGCAAAGAACCACTGCCAGCTGAAATGCTTGCTAAGGGTAATGGAAGCATGGAACAGGTAGTGGAAGAAGGTAGTAATAAATATGAACCATGACCATGTGACCATTTAGAGAAATGAAGACTATAATAGTCAGAATTTTGTTCCTTGGTTCATTATGACTATGATTATATGTGTACACAAAATGAATTTCTTTCTTTTCCTCCCCTACCTTTTCCCCTATCGTATGAAAAGTTATATTAGTCTCATATTGTAGTATTTAAATATGTCAGGTTTAAGAGTAAATATTACCCAATGACTTGCACTCTTTTCTATAGGGAATTAATGCATTTCCTTTTGTGCACACGAGATTTGAACATTGTTAGGCAGAAATATATATGTATGCATGTCTTTATTGTTTTTACTTAGAGACTAAGTATAGTTTAAGGCAATGTGTATGGTTGCCATGTTGACAAGGTGTGGGCTGTGATGGTTAAGCTAATGTGTCAACTCAGCCAGGTAATTGCACCCAGTTGTTTGGTCAAGCAAGCACTGGACTAACTGTAATACAAGGACATGTATGGACTTCAGTCACCAGTGAGTTTACTGCATAGATAGCTGATTACATCTACATGAATCAGGGAGACTGCCATTATCAATGAATGATGCTTTACACAATTAGTTGAATGCCTGAAAAGGGGATTCTCTTTATGGGGATTCTTCAGAGTGAATTTCCCAGTTCATCTTTGGACAGCCAATGTCTCCCAGAAACTCATCGAGGACGTTTATTGGACTTTCATTGGAGTCCCTAGTTTGCAGCCTGCCTTCAGATCCAGGACTTGTGTATCCCTAAGGTCATGTGATAGACTCATAAAATCTCATATTATTGACAGATATCTCCTGTTGATTATGTTTTCCTAGAGGACCCTGGCTCATACACAGCCCAAATCAGAAATGGGCAAAATCTTGAACAATTTTACAAAAGATAATATATACATGCCATTAATTAATATAAAGGAACTAAATATATTAAAAGTCATGATGACCACAATCCATTCTAACCTACTAGAATGGCTAAACGTGAAAACCTGGAGATTTCAAGATTAAGTAAAGAGGTAGATGAATTGGAACTATTCCACATTCTTGGTGAGAGTACTAACTATTAAAATCACTTTGTTGAACTGGCAGATTGTTTCTTAGTAATGATTATCAATAATCTACCAAATGACACAGAAACTACACTCAAGGGATTTACCCATGAAAACTCTAAACATGTAGCCTCAAAAAGCTTTGCATAAAAAGTCCATAGTAAATTTATTCATAATAGCCAAACACTGCAAAAAAACAACAACACTCAAATGTCTATCAGCAGGCATATGGATAAGCATATTATCATATAAAATACAGTGTAATATAATTCATTGAGGTACAGTAATAGACTAGTAATATATTCATACTGGGAGAATTTCCAAAAAAAACTATGTTGAGCAAAAGAAGGAATACTTAAGGTATGAACATTGGAAGACTCCATGTACATGAACTACAATAATTGACAAAACTATTCTACTGTGATAAAAGTAAAAACAATTATGTCTTCAGGTAAAGGGGTTTGGGGACAAAGAAATGGAAATGAACATAAGAGGATTTTCAAGGGTGATGGAAATGTTCCATATCTTAATTAGATTGATATGGGAGGTCATTCCAGAGGTTATGCTTAAGCACATTTCAACAGGATCTCATTGACTGCCAAATTAGACACTATGCCAAATATCAGGGCTACTGAGGACTCTGGTGACACACAGTCACTATGTTCAGAGCAGATAGCTCATGCATTTGTTACCTTGCCAGTTGGTCCTACTTTGGCATTTGTAATCCCCAGTGTGACATAATTGGACTCACTTGTGGTTTCTCTACACATGGATCTTTGTTTCCTTCTATATGAACCTAAAGTTGGTGATAGAGGTGATAGGTGTATGTCCAAGAGACTTTAATCTTTGGACTGTCTGTGTACCAGGTGGGTGCTGAGTCTCAACAAAATTGCAACACCTACCTCCAGTTCATTGGACTCACCCAGGAAAATTAAAAAAGAGGTGATGATGGACAACCACCATACCAAGGATCTGAGATAGACTACCATTGCAAGCAAAAGAGTCCCATCCATTGGCTGTATGGGTCTGAAGCCAGTTCTCAATTAGAGGTGAAATGAGCATCACCATCCCAGAATCCTCAAGATTGTGGAATGAAGAGTGGACTTAATGGTATTCAGCTATAGACTTATTGTGATTTTAGCAATGGAAGAACATACATCATTGATGTCAAGGCAGTGGCCACTGGAGTTTCTGAAATCAGGTAAAGAGAAACAGATGTAATATCGTGTATTTTTGGGACTTGAAAATTGTCCTGAATGACTTTGCAATGATAGATACAGACCATTTTATATCTTGCCATAACCTATAGAATTGTGTGGGAGAGACTGTAAACCACAACGTAAATTGTAATTCATACTCAGTGGCAATGCTCCAAAATGTGTTCATCAAATGCAGTGAATATATTACATTAATGAAGGATGTCATTAATGGGTGCAATGTTTGAAGCAGGGCATATGGGAATCCCCTATATTTTTATGTAACATTTGTATAATCTAAATATCTTCTTAAAAAATTAAAAAATGATGCAATGTTCCCCCAAATTGATCTACAGATTCAGCACAATTCTTATCAAAATCCTAAATAGATGTTTTGCAGAAATTGGGAAGCTGATTCTGAGATACATATGTAAATTAAAAAATGATGCAATGTTCCCCCAAATTGATCTACAGATTCAGCACAATTCTTATCAAAATCCTAAATAGATGTTTTGCAGAAATTGGGAAGCTGATTCTGAGATACATATGTAAATTCAAAGAACACAGTATATAACGCCAATATTGAAAAGGAAAAACAAAATTTGGAAAACTCACATTTCTGCATATCAAAACTTATTTGAACCTATAATTAACACTATACTTGTTAAGTATATGTTCCAGAGATATAAATCTTTGGCCTTTTCATTTGCTGGTTGAGCCCTGAATCTCAACAGAGTTGCAACACCTACTCTCCAGTTCATTGAACTTACCCAGGACAACTAACAAGGAGATGATGATGGAAATGCCCATCCCAAGGAACAGAGAGTGTCTGCACCTGCAAGAGAGTTCCATCCATCTGCCCTCTCCCAATCGGAAGGAGAATGGGCATTGCAATCTCCACATCCTCAAGATTGGGGAATGCACAATGGAATAAAGTAGATATTAGCATTCTATTATTGATTTATTATTACCCTAGCAATGGAAGAACTTGTATCATTAATATAAAGGCACTGGACACCAGAACGTCTGAAGGGTTTTAGGGAAAAATATGTGTAGCATGGGGGCATTTTTGGGAAATTGGAATTGTCCTGCATGACATTGCAATGACAGATACAGGCCATTATACATTGTGTTATAACATATAAAATTGGGTGAGACAGAGTGTAACTATAATGTAAAGTATAGTACACTTTTATTAGCAATTCTTCAATATGTTTTCATCAATTTTAACACATGTATAACAGTAATGAAAAATGTTAATGCAAGAAAGTGTGGGAGGGTCAAAGTTGGGGCATATGGGAATCTCCTATATTTTTATGTAAAATTTATGTAATCTAAAGCTTCTTTAAAAACAAAACTAAAATAAAAATAAAACATTAAGAGAAACTACAACAAGGACCAAATTAGACTTATTGTTTTTCTACTATAGACTTATTATTATTCAAGCAATGGAAGAACTCTTACAATTGGTATAAAGGCAGTGGCCATCAGAGGTTTCTAAAGATGGGACATAGAAGAATAAGTGTAATATGGGGACATTTTTGTGACATTGACATTCTTCTGCATGATTTTTGCAGTGATGGGTACAGGTAATTGTACATTTTGTCATAACCCACAAAATTGTACAGGGCAGAGTGTAAAGTATAATGTAAACTGTAGTCCATGGTTAGTAGCAATGCCTTGATATGTGTTCAATTGTAACATATGTAACAATGAAGGGTGTTATTAATGTTGGAAAGTGTGGGAAGGGAGAGAATGGGGCATAAGGGAATCCCTTATATTTTTATGTAGCATTTATGTAATCTAAAGCTTCTTTAAAAATAAAAAGAATTAAAGTAAAAATAAATAAAAGAAAATATTTTAAAAGTATAGTAATTTGGAGAGCCAATGTGGCTGAAGCAGTTGAATGCCTGCTTCCTACATAGGAGTTCCCAGATTTCGACCCTGGTTCCTCCTAAAAATGAAAACACACAAGCATATGGAAAAACAAACAAACAAACAAACAAACAAAAACACCTTTATCTCAGGGGAGCCAATGTGGCTAAGCAGTTGAGCACTAGTTCTCATGTACCAGGTCCCAGATTCAATCCCCAACCACAGAACCTCAAAATATATTTAGGGAATTCCCATACACTGCAACCCCTCCCCTTCCCACACTTTCCCCATTGAAAACAACTTTCATTATTATGGTACACTTGTTAAAATTAATAAATACATGTTGAGGCATTGCTTCTAATAATGGAACAGAGGTTACTTTGTAGTTTACACTTTGCATCACATAATTTTATAGGTTTTGAAAAATATATATAATGACCTGCATCTGTCATTGCCATGTCACGCAATACAATTCCAATGTCCCCAAAATATCCTGTACTACACCAATTATTCCCTTTCCTTCCTCTCAAAACTTCTTGTGACCACTGCCATTATATCAATGATACAAGTTCTTTCATATCTAGAATTATCAAAAGTCTACTTAAGTCCATAGTTGCATAATCCCTTAAGGTTGTTCATTTTGTGATGGTGATGCCCACTCTGTTACTGATTGAGAGGGGGCTTAGATTCCATAAGGCAGATGGATAGAACTGTCTGGCTTGCAGTTGTAGATTCTCTCTGTTATTTAGGATGAATGCTGTCCATCACCATATTTTTTAGCTCTCCTGTGTGGGTCGAATGAAATGGAGAGTGGTTATTGCAACTCTTGCTGAGATGCAGGGCTCAGCCATCATATAAGCAGTCCAAATATTTAAGTCTCTGGGACATATATTTAATAAAAATATTGCTAATTATAGTTTCAAATAAAAAGGGCAGAAGAGTCATGTTTAGGGAAATTGTAAATGAGTCTAACAATGTTTCATTGGGGAGTATATATTCCCCAGTAAGGCCCACTCACAGGGTGAAAATTCTTGAGATTTTCTGTCCTGACAATAATATATAGATATCTCTAGATAGAACCCTCAGGATCCCCACCACTTGAGACACTGTTTACTCTGGCAGTGAATGTGCTCCTGCTGAGAACTGCATATGCAGAACTTCTGGAATGACTTACCAACTCACTTTGAAATCTATTAGCCATAAAATTAATTTGTATTTAATATGTTCCCCATTTGGTCAAGATCTTTTTCCAAGTGCATTGCTAGTTGGCACTTGGTAATAATCCCTCAGTGCCAGGGAGGCTTATTCCTGGGAGTCATGTCTCAAGCTGGGGAGCAAGAAATGAATTTATATGATGAGTTTGGTTTAGAGAGACCACATTTGAGCAATAAGGAGGCTGTCAGGAAGTAACTCTTAGGCCATATATAATACTAGACTAAGTTTCAATTTCTGCAGGAAAGTTTCATAAGTACAATCATCAATATCATGGGCTTAGCATAAAGGACTCTTCTCCTTTGCTAGGCACTGACCATGTAATTGGAGGATTCTTGCTGTCCTATTAGATAATGTCGCAGGATTTCCCAGCATGAAAACTCAATATTCTTTGGTTATTGTGTGGTGTTCCACCCTCTGAGACATGCTCCATCACCACATGTACATATTCATATGCCATAGGAGCAAACCCCAGGTGCATCCCTCCCCACTCTTCCCCCATCACTGACATGCCTCACCAATGATTCTCTCCTGCCACAGTTGTGACACTTCTGTGATCCAAAACCTCCCCAAAAACAGTCTAATGGATTAAAAATTTTTAAAAAATCATAAAAATTATATAATAATATTATTATTACCAAATAAAATACAAAAAAATAAAAATAAAGGTAAAAATTAAAAATTATTTTTCAATATTTCTTCCATCACCATAAGATGTTATCTTTTATGTGCAGTGACAATTTCTTCTATATGTTACCTGACTGCTTAATTTCTTTCTCTTTATTTTCAAAGAAGCTTTAGGTGGCAGAAAAGTCATATAGAAAATATAAAGGATTCCCATTAACCCAAACCACTCCTCCACTAAATGTGGCCCTATTAATAACATTTTACATGTGTGTGATACATTTGTTACAATTGATGTAAAATACTGAAGCATTGCTACTAAGCATGATCAGTGGTTTACATTATAGTTTACATTTTTCACCGTAAATTTTACAGGCTTTGACAAAATTAAGAATGGCCTGTATCCATCATTGCAAGATGACGCAGAACAATACCAATGTCCTATGTTCCATGCATTCTATTCTTCCCTCTCCCTCCCCTTGCAAACTATGGCAACCACTACATTTCAATTTTGAAAAATAAATTTCATAGTTGCATGCATAATATTGAGGGCTTGACATATTGGTATGTTTTCTTTAATTAGGAACTGCCTATGTTCTTGAGAGATTCTTGTTCCTCTAATTGAAAATAAATCAGTTCTACCAAGGATGTGAGTTTAATATTACATTGTTTATTTTGTGGGTCTCCATCCACTGAGAAAACACATTATGGGTAGATGAATGCTTTCATATAACACAGAGGTGTACCCCATGTGTGCTCTATGTTGCATATAATACCACTGCCAGCACCTTGCACTAGTAACCTTCCCTGCAATTTTGGCCAGAAGAACATTCTCAACATTGTATTTTTAACCAAAAACATACAAATATCCAGATTTGACCTGCTCCTTCATCCAACCTTCCCTCTAGTTCCATAGATATTCCAACCCAAACTCTCACCCTAGAATGGCACAGTTCCATCACCATTGAACCCAATCACATCACTGGATCATTATCACCCCAATCAACAGCACAAAATCCTCTTCTACCTTATCATGGATTTTGCTTATATTTATCAGCTCACCACACTCTACTCCTTTCTATCTCTTGATAATTTATCTTCCAGACTCTAGCTCTGAGAGACTGCTCAATTTCCTTGAGTCATATTAGTGAGGTGATGTAATATTTGTCTTCCTGTGACTAGTTTACCTCACTCCACATATGTCTTCAAGATTAATCCGTGTTGTCCCATGTGTTAATACTTCATTCATTCTTACAGCTGAGAAATATTCCATTGCAAGTATATACCACAAATTGTTTATCCACTCATCAGTTGAAAGACAATTGGTTTGCTTCCAAACTTTGGCAATAGTGAATAATGCCTCTATGAACATTGGTGTTCATATATCTTTTCATTTCCCTGCTTTGAATTCTTCTAGGTATACACTCAGAAGTGGGATTGCTGGATGATTTAGAAGTTCTAAAGTTAGCTTCCTATTGTGCCACAAACCTGTCCTCCAGATTTCCTGCACTATTCTACATTCCCTCCAGCTGGCAATGATTGTTCCCTTTCCTACACATCCTCCCTGACACTTGTAGTTCTCTGTTTCTTAATAGTAACCAGTTTAATAGATGCAAAATGATATCCCATTTTAGTTTCAATTTGGATTTCCCTAATAGCTAGAGATGCTAAGCATCTTTTCACATGCATATTAGACATTTGTGTTTCTTCTTGCCCATTTTTAAAATGGATTGTTTTTGTCTTTTTAAACTTTGTGATCTAGGATTTCTTTGGGTATACTTCATATTAGTCCCTTATCAGAAAAATTGTAATCAAATATTTATTCCATTAAGTAGACTGCCTTTTTACTTTCTTGACACATTACTTTGAATCACAAAAGTTTTTAATTTTCAGGAGGTCCAATTCATCTATTTTATTTTTTACTGCTTTCGAGTTAGGTGAAAAATTTATGAAACCATTTCCTACTACAAGAGTCTCACATATATTGTCTTCTAGGATCTTTGTGTCCTTGCACTTATATTTAGGTCTTTGATCCATCTTGAGATAATTTTTGTATAAGGCATAAGATGGTGATCCCCTCTTAATCTTTTGGATATGGATACCCAGGTCTCCAAACACAATTAGTTGAATAGGCCATTCTGTGCCAGTTATTGGGTTGGTGGCCTTGTCAAATATCAGTTGACCATATATGTGAGGATCTATATCAGAACCCTCAATTTGGTTCCATTGGTCATTATGTCTATCCTTATGCCAATACCATGCAGTTTTGACAACTGTAGCTTTACAGTATGATTTAAAGTCAGGTAGCATGGTTCCTCCATTTTCTTTTTTCATTTGAAATATGTTTTTGGCTATTCTGGAGCTTTGCACTTCCAAATAAATTTCAGAATAGGTTTTCCAATTCAGTAAAAAAATGCTATTGCAATTTTTATTAGGATTGCATTAAATCTGTAAATCAATTTGGCCTGGACAGACATCTTAGGGATGTTTAGTCTTACACTATATGAACACAAATATTTTTCCATTTATTTAGGTTTTCTTTGTTTTCCTTTAGCAATGTTGTGTAGTTTTCTGTGCAAAAGTCCTTTACCTCTTTGTTAAATTTATTCATAGGTATTTGATTCTTACAGTTGTTATTGGAAATGGAATTATTTTCTTGATTCCCTCCTCAGATTGCTCATTACTGGTGAAAAGAAATGCTACTGAATTTTGCATGTTGATATTATATCCTGCTGCTTTACTGAATTCGTTTATCAGCTGGAAGAGCTTTGTTGATTTCTCAGTGCTTTATGTGTATAGAATCACATCATATGGAAATAGTGTAATTTTTACTTTATCCTTTCTAATTTGGATGCCTTTTATATCTTTTCCTTGCCTAAGTGCTCAAGCAAGTATTTTTAACACAATGTTACATAAGAGCAGTGACAGTGCACCTCCTTGGCTTGTTTAAATATTAGAGGGAATGGTTTTAGCATTTAAGCACTGAATATGATGTTAGCTGTGGGTTTTTCATATATACTGTATATCATGTTGAGGAAGTATCATTCTATTCCTATTTTTTGAAGTCTTTTTTTTTTATCAAGAAAGGATGTTGTATTTTGTCAAATGCTTTTTCTGCATCAATAGAGATGATCATGTGATTTTTTTCTTTCAGTCTGTTAATGTGATGTATAGATTTGATTGATTTTCATATGCTGAATCATCGTTGCATAACAGAGATAAAAACAACACAGTCATGATGTATAATTCTTTTAATGTTTCATATATTTAACAAGTATTTTTTAAGGATTTTAGCATCCAGCTTTATCAGAGAGATTGGGCTGTAGGTTCCCTTTTTTGTGACATCTTTATGTGGCTTTGGTATTAGGGTGATGTTGGCATCAGAGAATAAGTTAATGGCTGTTTCCTACACTTCTAATGTTTGAAAGATTTAAAGCAGGATCAGCGTTATTTCTTTCCAGAATGATTGTTAGAATTCATCTGTGAAGCCATCTGTTCATGTACTCTTCTTATTTGAGAGGGTTTTGATAATTCAATCTGGTTATTTGTGATTGGTCTGTTGAGTTCATTGATTTCTTCTTTCATCAATATTGGCTGCTTGTGTGTTTCTAGATATTTGTACATTTCATTTGTTATCCATCTTGTTGATATACAATTTTTAAAGTATCCTCTTATGATACTCTTTATTTCTGTGGGTTCCTTAGTCATATCCACTTCCTTGATTTTTTTATTTTATTTTATGTATTTGCACCTTCTCTATTTTTGTCTTTGTTAGTCTGGCTAAGGGTTTATCAATTTATTATGTTAATTTTTTCTTTTTTTTTTGACTCAATTTCATTTAGCTCTGAACTAGTCTTTGCTATTTCTTTCTTGCTCCTTGCTTTGCTATAGTTTGCTGTTCTTTTAGTTCCTCCATGTGTGCAGTTAGGTCTTTTATTTTAGCTCTTTCTTGTTTTATATTAAAGACATTTAGGACTATAAACTTCCCTTATTAGTACTGCTTATGCTGCATCACATAGGTTTTGATATGTTGTGTTTTCATTTTCATTCTTTTCAAAGTTACTGATTTCTTTTGCAATTTCCTAAGAGTGAGGTTATATGTTTAATTTTCATATATTTATCCTATTCTGATTGTTTGAAACCTTATTGATTTCCAGTTTGATTCCACTGTGGTCAGAGAAATTACTTTGTACAATTTCAGTCTTTCAGAATTTGCTGAGCATTTTTCTGTGACCTAGCATGTGGTCTATCCTGTATAATAATCTGTGTGTGCTCAATAAGAATGTATATCCTACTGTATTTGGGTCTACTCTTCTCTACATGTTTACAAGATCTAGATTCTCTATCCCTGGGGTTCATAACTGGGAGTCCACACATCACCAAGAGGTCCGTATAAAGTTTTCAGGGGGTTCCATGAGGTGGAATTGAAGATTCAATAATATATTATTCTTGTGGGAATGTGTTGATGAGGGTGAGACTTATTTAGTAAATAATGCACTGTATGGTTTGTACTTCTTAGTCCATGGTTTTCACCTGACTGGCAAAGTGTTCCTTGGAAATAAAAGGTCATGAACCCCTACTCTAAAGTATTATTGAAGGCTTCTGTTTCTTCATTGAACTTCTGTCAAGATGTTCTGTCTAATTATAATGGATTATTAAGTCCCCCCACTCCCTTATAATTGTAGAGGCATCTATTTCTCCATTTAGTTCTTCCAATGTTTGGGGCACCCTAGTTAGGTGCATAAATGTTCATGATTGTTCTTTCTTCTTGATATATTACCACTTTTGCTAATATATAATGTTCTCCTTTGCGTCATGCAATAGTTTTGCATTTAAAGTCTATTTTGACCAATATTAGTATAGCTACTCTCACCCTTTTTTAGTTAGATTTGCTTGTTTAATCATTTTCCAACCATTAACTTCCTTGGAGCCCTGGGTCTAAGGTGAGTTTCCTGTATACAGCACATAGATGCGTCATATTTCCTTATCCATTCTGTCAATATGTTTCTGTTCATTAAAGAGTTTAATTCATTAACATTCAGTGATATCACTGCTAAAGCATTACATATATTACCCATATTTTCTTGAGATTTATGTATGTCATATTTTCTTTTTTTATTTCTCTTTTTATCTTTTTTTAGGTATTCTTAACAATAATATTCCTTTCTACACTCTCCTCCAAACTTCTGTCCTGTTTTTTCCTTTCAACCTGCAGAACTCCCTTTAGTATTTCTTGAAGGACAGCATTCTTGGTGATGTACTCTTTTAATTTCTGTTTATCTGTAAATATTTTGAACTATCCATTATTTCTGAATGCCAGCTTTGCTGGAAATGGAATTCTTGGGTGACAGTGTTTTTCTCTAAGCACCTTAACTATGTCATACCACTGCCTTCTCACTTCCATGGTTTCAGATGTGATATCAGCACTTCATCTTATCAAGTTTCCCTTTTATGTGATGTATCTCTTTTCTCTTGCCTCTTTATGAGTATTCTCTCCTTGTCTTGAGTGTTTGACAATTTGATAAGTGTGTTTCTCAGGCTAGGCCTGTTAGGATTTAAACTGTTTGGAGTGTACTACAGTTTCTGCCCATGGACGTCCAGGTCCCTCAAAAGATTTGGGAAATTTTCAGCAATTATTTCCTCCAACACTAATTCTGCCCCCTTTCCCTTCTCTTCTCCTTCTGGGATGCTTATAATGTGTATGTTTGTGCACTTTGTGTTATCATTCAATTCTTTGAGTCCTTGCTGAATTTTTTCTGTCTTTTTATCTGTTCTACTATTTGTCTGATTTCAGAGGTACTATCTTAGATGTCACAATTTCTTTCCTCTGCCTGTTCAAATTTGCTGTTGTGTGCAACCAGCATAATTTTAAATTATTGCCTTGTGTCATTCATCACCTTCAGAATCTGTTATCTTTTTATGCATGTTTATGATTTCTCCAGTATGTTCCCCCAATTTCTTCTTAATATCCTTTATCTCTTCATTCATTTCATTAAGTTGAATCACAATATTTGTTTTTTACACCCTGGATTCATTGCCCCACTTTCTGAAACTGTTGTTTTTTACTTTGCTCACTAAACTGGGCCATGTCTTCCTTTTTCTTAGTAAGAGTGGTAATTTTTGTTGATATCTGTATTAGTCAGCCAAAGGGGTGCTGTTGCAAAAAAAACAGAAATTGGTTGTATTTTATAAATAGTATTTATTTGGGGTAGAAGCTTACAGTTACCAGGCCAGAAAGCATAAGTTTCTTCCCTCTCCAAATTCTGTTGCCATGTGTTGGAGCAAGACACCTGTCAACTTTTGCCAAGGTTCAGGCTTCTTGGGTTCCTCTCCTCCAGGGGCTCCATTTCTCTGTAAGCTCAGTGCCTCTGTTTCCTCCACAAGGTCAGCTGTAGACTATGAGGCTCTCCAGCCTTTGCCTCTCTCCAAAATGCCAGATGTGAACTGTCAGTCAAATGGCTCATCTCTCTTCCCAGGGCATTCTCTCCTTCCTCATGACCAAGCTCCTCTGTGTGATCACATTCCTGGGCTCCAGAATCAAAACTCCACATCACAACTCCAACTCAAAACTCCAACACTGTCCTTTGCCATGTCTTTTAAATTTGATTACCTACCCACCAAGGGGCTTGTCTCAACACCCTATTGACATGGCCTAATCGAAGCCCTAATCATAACAATAATTCCCAGATGAACAGACCAGTTTACAAGCCAAATCCAAAATCCAATTTTGGAATTTATAACTATATCAAATTGCCAGACTATTACAGTAGCTATGCATTTCTGGCCTTTGCCAGACCCCACATCCTCCAAAAGAATGTTCTTTCCATTCAGTCAGCTGCAGTGAGCCAGGGGTTTTACCAATGCTATTTTCCTTGACTGTGGGATATATTTGCCATTCCCAGCCACAGGGGTGAGTTACTCATGTTTTTTGTTTGGCCTTTCTTTCTATCTCTCTCTCTTCCTACTGGATGATGTGCAGCACTTTCCTGGTCTTCAAATCTCCAAAGCAGCTCCCTCAGATAGATTTTTGCCCTTCCGCCATTATTTTTCTGAGAGCTGAGCTCTGCCTGCCTACATCAATGCCATCTCCCAGAAGTCTAGATTTATTTCTAAAAGTTGCATCAAGTTCTGCAAATCAATGGAAAATTTTTTTTCAATATGCTTTTACTACATGTCACCTTCATCCTATACACAAGCATCTTTGAATCCATATATCTTTATGTGGGATGAAATTATAATTTTAGGTTACTTCATCTTCCATGCTATTTTTACAAATATATTTGTATATTATACTATCTTTGTCTTTTTTATTAAATTATTAAAACACATAAATGTGAATAAATTATGCTCCATCTTCTCTTAGAATTTAAACTTAAATATTTACTTCAACTTTGTCTAATACAGTTATTTGGAAACAACTACATTTAGTCTGATTTCATTCTCCATGACATTTTTTATTTCAAAACTTCATATTTCCTTCAGATTTGTTGTTTTAAAAAATATCCACACTCTTCCTGAAAACATAAAATAGAACAACACAGGTCTGGTCTCTTATCACTGAATTCATACATTTTACTGGAGAACTGGGAGTACAATTATAATTGTGCATATGACAATAAGTCCTCAATGATATATCATATGGACAAAGATAAATCAGTCAAAGAGCAGATTGTCATGGTTTGTGTAGGATATTGGAAAGGGTGATCTGGGAAGTCCTTTGCTTGTTGGACAAAAGCAGAACCAGGAATGGACTGTGTCCATTGGGGTTGTTAAAACAGATGTCAAAACCCAAAGTCTTAGAATAACAAAGGTTAGAGTGCCACAAAGTGAGTAAAGGGCATGCTGCATCCATACTGGACCACACACAAAGAAAAATAATGTGATCAAATAAATATGGGACAGTCACAGGAATAGCAGGTGCATAAGAGCATGAAGCGGAGACCACAAAAAGGAAGGTGCAGCAAGACCACCTGCACAGTCTGTGGCCCTTGATCCTCAGCTCCCATACAGGATGCCTGTTCTTTCTCCAACCTTGTTCTTTTTTTACTCTCAATTAATAGGACCTTTTTTGTAATACAATCATAAATATTTATTTTTAGATACAATGGATGTAACATTCTTCTCAATAAATATAACATTTGTTGTTCTATAAACATAATGATTTTAAATATTTGGAAATAGGAATTGTCCCAAATGCTTATATAAACAATCTGAATGAACATGTCATATGAATATTTATAACATTTCATGTATCAAATAAGATTACTTTCTTATTGTTAAGTTGTTGAATTTAAGTTACATTGTTGACAATGCTGCATACACCATAAATGTGCATAAAATATTTTTATATTTTATTTTAATAACAGAAAAATATAAGAAGTTTCACAGAAGTATGTTGATATTAATTGAAGAAGAGTCTCAAAGTAAGACTGGACAAACATAAAGGATGAATGCAGCTATAGGCTAAAGTAGTCTTATTACTATTCTAGTAATGTGAGAACTTGTAAAATTGATATAAAGAGATGGTCACTAGAGGTTCTGAGAGGAGGGAGAAGGAAGAATAGGCATAACATTGTGCATTTTGGGGACATTGGAGTTGTCTTACATTATATTGCAATGAAGGATACAAGCTGGTATACATTTTCTCAAAACCTGTAAAATTGTGCAGTACAATGTGTAAACCATAATGTGAACTATAGGACATAGAAGAAATGCTTCAATATATTTTCTTCAATTGTAACAAATGTACCACACCAATGAAAGATGTGCATGGTGGAAAGTGTGAGAGGGGGAGGGGTGTGGTATATAGGAATCCCCCACAATTTCTTTTATTATTGTGTTTTTCTTATTTTTAAAGAGGCCTTAGAGCAAATAAATGTTCCATCAAAAATATAAGCGATTCCCATATTCCCAGAATGAATGAGGGACTTCTGGGAAAATGGTGTCAAGGTAGGTAGTCAGGGTTTAACCCTCCATTTAAACACAATGGAGGAAAGGCAAAAATCTAGCCAAAGGAGTTGCTTTGGGTATCTGCAGACCAGAGAGTGCTACACATGATCCAGGATGGAGAGCAACAGAAATACAAAGAGGCCAAACAAAAACCATGAGTTACTTGCCCCTGCTGCTGGGAAGGGCACATATCCCCCAACCCTTAGTCAAATAACTTTGGTAAAATCCCTGGCTCCCTGCAGCCAACTTAGAAGGGAAAGAAGGTCCTTTTCTGGGAGGAAGAGGCTTCTGACGGAGAGCAGAGTTGTTTCTCTTCAGTGAGTTTAGTCAGCTAACCCCACTTGAATCTCAGCTGTAGCCAGCCCAGTACGTGGAGGTTGAAAAAGAGGAAATGCTGAAGGACAAAAAATTGTGGGACAGGCACCCAGCAACCTCAGAGATAGAGAAGTTAAGGGGGAGGGTTTATTGGGTGGGGAGAACAGACAGAAAATAAATAACCCCAGTCAGCACAGAAATGGCCCCAGGGAGAGGGGATGGGGGAACATATTAGGCAGGCTGCCACACACAACTGCTGTAGGAGAGAGAAACTAGGTCAGTGAGGGGTTAGGTGGAGACAAGAACCTAACTAGACCAGACAAGATGAAGCCAGGAGACATAGCCACCAAACTGTTAGAATCCCAAAACCCTCAGGGAAATGTGGGCAAAGAGAGCCAGATAAGCTTTCAGAAGCGTACTTAACCTGTATAATGGAAATAGTTCATTGATGAATACCTGCCTCATATATATTAGGTCTCTGCATCAATTTCTTGTGCCTCCTAAGAGAAGGGCCCCAGAGAGTGAGGCAGCAGAGTGCCAGACATCCAGCTGGCGCCTTGTGACAGGTAACTTATAGACTGAGGTTTTTTAAAGTTATTTTATCTGTTTTAAATATTATTGTGATGATTTAATTTTTTCTTTTTTTATTCTTTAAAACCAGGTACCTTTGTTGAGAGTGGATTTAAGGTTATTGAATGATGAGCACTGGCAGCCTGAGATGGATCCTAGTGGCCTAAGAGGGAAGCCTGTTTTTCCTGAGTGGTTTATTATTTTTTACCTCTGTATTTATTCCTTTTTTTTTCTTTTTACTCCTTAGATTTTTATAAAATTTCTTTACTTTGTGTCACTGTTTTCCCTCTTCCAGCTTCCAGTGGTTTTCTTTCATTCAACCTTCTCTTGTTTGGGCTTCTTTTTTTTTTTTT
>JAQZBX010008533.1:27552-42140 GCA_029593785.1 Cabassous unicinctus | reverse complement strand
CTATGGGTTAATTTAGTTTGTTATGAATTTACACAGAGCTGTCCTATTCATAATCTTTTATATTCAGAACTTTGATTTATGATTTGAATTAGAATTTGAAATGGGAAAGGCTTTCACACAAATTCAGCTTGAATGCTGTAGGAAAAGCTCAGTCAAGCACTAGAACTTGCACTTTCAAAATAGTCATCAAAATGCCAATTATTCGATCCAACAAACAGCGAGCAGAGACAGGAAAATTATTCATAAGAGAAGAAAATATGATGAAAGTCAATTCACAGAATAGAACAATAAAAAATCTGCAAAAGACCTTTACACAAATCCCTCAATAGATTAATATATTCTGTAGTTCATACAAATACAAATTTTCAGCAATCAAAAACCACTTTGACAACAAAACCAATCAAGGCTTTTGAAGGTTTTTATTCTCTTCTTTGGTTTCAAGATTCTTCCCCATGCACCCAGCTATTTTCATTTTCCATCAGGTGCTCTTTTATAGGATTATCTTTCTTAATGCTTACTAGAATAGTTCCTCATTTCTCCTGTCATCCCTTAGCTATCCATTTGCCACATTCAGGCATGCCACCCTTCACTTACTTGTTTATGTGAACCATTGTACACTTAGAACAAAACACAGAGCCGGGCATATTAAAGTTTGTTAATAAATAATTCCAAAGGAAATGAATGTCCCTTTCACACTATAAGATTGTGGTCAGAAGTCATCTTTTGTGGAAGACATCTTTATTTCTTCAGTAACAATTATTTATCCCACCAAATGCATCCTAACATTTCTAGGTATATATTAATGCAGGGGTTATATGATCAAAAGTAGAATTCCAATAATCCTGGTAATATAGAGCATTTGTCTAGCCCTAACACTCACCAGAGAATTTACTGGAACTCCTTCTCTGTCTGAAGTCCCACTATCCTCCACCACCAAATATTTCAAGGATTTCCTAAAATCTATCTTCACAAAGGCACCATTTCTCTTCACCTTCAAAGCCTCCACTATTGCCTGTCACTTTTGGTGTTAATTCTTGCTAGTTCACTAAAGACACTTAGAGCAAAAGACATTCTCTGATTGCTCAGAATTTCTAATTGTGTTGATTGTAAAGTTTTAGTAATGGATGGTGGTGATGTTAGAACAACATTGTGAATATAACTAACAGCACTGAATTATATATGTGACTGTCGTTCAAAGAGGAAATTTTAGGTCATATATATGTCACTAGAATAAAAAATTAACAACAACAACAACAAAAAACATATGACTACAGCACAGTTAACCCTATTGGAAATGATGGACTAAGTAAAATTATAAAAATGTTCTTTTATCAATTATAACAAATACACCTCACCAATACAAGGTATTAGTTAGTTAGAAAATGGTAGGTAAGAAGTCTGTAGTTTATATATTTTATACATCATACTTCTGTAAACCTGCAACTTCTCATATATAAAGAATTATGCCTGGGGCGGGGAGGGGGAAGACACTCAGTGAGACTGTCAATGCCACCAGGATGTACTAGCGGAAACTGCAAGCATTGTTCTGCCAAATTATCATAGATTGTGGCTACTAGATTTAGAACCAATGTGTTCATTAATATCACAGTTCTGCTTCTAGCTCTTATTGATTCAAAGTAATTTGCCATCTGCTCATACCAAACCATACTTAATCCTGTTTAATGAAGAAAGAGCAAACCTTAAATTTCACCTTTGTCCTATAGTCTTGTAGCAATTAGGATTCATACTTGCAAGCAATGAATGCTCACTGGCTGATTAAACTGAAAAGGAACTTAAAAAGGATTGTGGGGCAGCTCAAATGTGTTGAGAGGCTTAGAGAACAAGGCTCAAGGTATTGTTTCCAGAAAAATTCCAAAACAGTACTAAAAACTTATATATTAAGAAGAATGTTGTTAATGCTGTTTCTGCTGCAAACCGAATGCTAGAATTTTCCATTGCTTCTATTTACGTAAAAGCCACCACATGTTGCAGCCATTGCTACTGTGGCTACAGAGAGAAAGAGACAGACAGACATGCAGAGACAGAGAGAAACAGAGACAGAAAGTGAGTTTCTCCATTCCTTGTTCCATGACCATCTGTTGCAGAGTATGATTAACAGACATTCCGTCATGTGCCTGTGCTTTAACTACAACAGAAGCTGAGAAAGTGTGTTGATACCATTTTTAGTTGCTATAGCGGGGAGTGTTTACTACTCCCTCACCAAGACTCATCAACTTGGATATTATGAACCATAAAATGATATTCAAAGGTTGGGTGACCAAAAGAAATAACATTATATACATATACAGACAAGATGAAATGTCTTCTCTATTGGTCTCCTTTGTGTTTCAATATTCCACAGAAAGAAAATGTGAAAACAAATGTATCCACCTAGAGTAGAGTAAAGTTTCTTATTTAGGAAGGGGAAGGATAATTGGAGTTACAAGCTCCATATTTTGTTCGAAATAATCCATCCCATATCATGCTAAAACATTGTATTAGAGCCAGCCCATTTCCCATAAACTTTTTACTTACCATGAGTTTTTTCACTGTAGACTCCAGATTTCTCTTCCAAATATTCTTCTGGTACATTCCTCAGTCACTGCTGTTCCAGATACACCAGACAGGAAGGTGAGCGAACTTAAGTTCAAATCTGCCTTGTTGCACCTGATATCATGACTTGATGATTACTTAGGTATTTTCCATGACTGAAAAATGCATTACATTTATGGCGATGTAATTTATTGAGATATAATTTTGTGGTTTAGTCTCCATTTATATTCTCTCAATGCTTCCAGGAAGGAATGTGAAAGAAACAAAACTCTTTGTGTATATGAGTTTGCATGCAGAAAATTGTTAGAGGAGATGTTAGTACAAACTTATAACTTGATTTAAGTTTAACTTAGCAGCAGCTGCTGAGAAGCAAGCAATATATATGTTTGTAAGAGTAAATAAAGGAAGATAATGGAAATATACTTATTTACAAAGATAGTAATAATCAGTTCAATTTATCAAATAAAACTATATACCCATGAAAGTTAAGTGTTACTGTGGTAAAACAATTTGACATCTCAGACTGTGTTTCTCTCCTTAATATTGAATATTAAGTAGCATAAGATGAGTACCTGAAACTTATGATGAAAAAGAGCATAGTCACTACATTTTACCTCATTCAGGACCTTTGCCTCAGCCAAACAGATCAGCTAACATGGCTCTTTACTCAATTGGTTATAAATACTCCTTGTCTATCTTAGTCTTATGCTACAAAGAACAGAAAATTTTTAACTCAGTGCTGGAACTAAAAGATATTGTTTCTTCTTTTTGGAATCTCTTGTGCATACCACATTTTATCAAGGTTGACTCTCTTCTCAAAAATGAGACCTATATTCAACAGCTGCTAAGCTTCCACTCATCATCATAGGTTTGGGGTAGATGTATCAACATTAATAGCACTGAAAATAGTTGGAAGACTTAAAAAAAAAAAAACAGTAAGAGTATCTCCTACATGTGAAAGCATACTAACTGAAGGAATAGAATCCAATAGTGATATTATAGAATGGACAGCCAAGGGCACTGGAGTACCTTTTCAGAACAAGCCACTCAGAATGCAAGTCTGCACAAGTCCCTCTCTTGTTTTCTTTGTGGGAAAGTTAGGTATTTCATGGTAGTCAGCACCTACAGGCAAAAAATCCCTTTGCTGTTTGTTCAAAAGATACAACACCCAAAAACAAGATGTGGGTATGAGAATGAATCCTCTGGTGATGAAAAAAATTAAGCTCAATCAACACTACTCTCCCTATTCTATGAAGCCAGATATATCTGGGTTGCAGAAGTGGGCAGGAAAGAGACCCAAACACTGTCAAAGTATGCTTGGCAGAGGGGTAGACAGGACATTCAATGTAAATCACTCCCCAATTATAATATCTAATATAAACAAACATGAGCAGAGTATTCTCTTCCAATCTGAGGAGGCCAATCTACTGAGAGTAAAGTGAAGAATGTGACTCTAAGAATAATAACATGGCTAAGAATTCATATTGGGGAAGACTAACAGATACTGTAGGCTGTCTAAACATAATTCTTTGAATTATGAATTTATTCAGATATATACACTTCACCTAATAGATATGTTATTCAATGTAGACTGTTACCATCCTAAACCCAGAGGTTGGGTCCTAAATGATCTAAACCAGAATCCATCAACCATGATGATGATGGGTCAAATTTGACCTGTTATCTGTTTTGGTAAGTAAACTTTATCGGACCACAGTCATGCTTTTTTTTTTTTTTTTTACTTTTTTTTACTTTTTGTCTAAGTTTGCCTTTGCTCTAAAATGACAGAGTTGAGTTGGATTATAATACCATTCACCTGAAAACTCTAAAATGATTACTATCTGGCTTTTATAGAAAAGTTTTTCTGACAACTGATCTAAACAAATCATGGCAGTTTCCTTTCTGTTTAAGTACTTGGCTGAGGTATGAGCATGAGCTATGAGAAAAATCCTTCTAGACTGGTAATATTCTTCAGTGCTAAAACAAATTTACAGAAAAAGATACACAAGGTAGAAATGGGCTTATTTCTGCTTCTGGGTACCATCTTGTCCAGATGTGACGCTTAGGAAAAAAATGAGAGGTGATAAACACTCTGTTAGGGAGTCTCTATCTAAGGATACAACATCACAAACATCAAAAAACTCTAAGTGCAAACATGACCACTTATGTTTAGACATCTTTTTATTTAAAATGATATATATATTCATAATTTAATAAAGTTGAGTTAGGACTTCTTATTTAAGCCTAAAACATTCTAACTGACACACATACATAACCCAACTAATTGTGAAATTGAAACCTTGTATTTCTATCTTTAAACTAAGGAAAGCTGCTCATCTCTGTTATATGTGCAATATATGATCAACCAAACCCAGAGTACATCCTACTTCAAGCTGATCAACTTAGAAGGAATAGAATAAGTGCAAGGGTGAAGCACTTTATCCCAAGAGATTGGCATCCCACTTCTTAGGAGTGTGTTTAGGTTTGTCTATCCATTTTCTAGGAAGCCTGGGAAAGGGCCAGTGCATTATGGCTGTGTCTTATGGGAACTGCTGGGCATAGAGGTGGAAAGGACATTCAATGGAAATGACTTTTCAGTTATGACATCTAATTGAATAAATATGATCAGGACACTTTCTCCCAATCTAAGGAAACCAAGGACTTGATGACAGGGTGAAAAATATGATTCTAAGAATTATAAGAGCATGGCTGACCTTCTTTGTGGAAACTCCAAGTGAGCAATACATTTCTTTGTGAAGTTACATAGATATACTGGGACATCCAGATCTCTGAATTTCTGGATGGTCTATAAATTTTCCAGAGCTTAAAGCAGGAGTGCAGAGCTTAAATCAGGAAGTCAACAAACCCTAAATCTAAATAGTTAAAAGTCATAAATCATGTTAAATGTTAAAATATATTTTATCCTCCTAACTTTAAAAAATATACTTCCATAAAGACCTGGAAATACAGAGTCCAACTTGGAATTCTTGGACTCTATGGTATACAGGGAGAGCCCACATTACTTCTTATTCCTGACTATATCTTCCTGCTACAGGTATGCCCACCCACAAAAGCAAATTTCTTCAAGGAATGTTTGGTTTCCAGATATCTATAGCATGTTCTAGAAGAGGGGTACTGCAGAACACTCATCCTATGCATAGAGGAATTGTGTTGGTAAATACTATATGTCAATTTGGCTAGACATGATGTTCAGTTATTTAGTCAAACAGTGGCTTAGATATTGCTATGGAGGTATTTTGCAATTTTGTATATGGAGTAGCATCTTCAGTCAGTTGACTTAGAGTAAAGGAGATTGCCCTTGATAATGTGGGAGGGCCTCATCCAGTCAGTTGGGGATCTTAATAGCCAGGAACTGAGGGTTTCAGGGAAAAGAAGAAATTCTACCTCAAACCTACACTGTCTACTCCTACCTTAGTTTCCAGTCTGCTGGCACACTCTATAGATTTTGGACTCAAAAAGAGATTTGAACATCATCTCTGACAAGAATTTCCAGACTGCTGACTTCCCCTAAGAAAACTTGAACATTACTCTTAACTATAATTTCCAGACTCCAGACAGCCATATTGAAAATGGACTTGTCAGCTCATTCAACCTCCAACACTAATTCCTCAAAATAAATAATAAATAAATAATATGTATATGTATATATATATGTATATAATATATATATAAATAAATAATATATGTATATATATAATAATATATGTATATATATATATTCTCACAGAAAATCTTTTAAAGAACATTAAGAAAGGACCGTTGTGATACAGGCCTAAGGGAGAGCAATAGAAGCTCTGTTTTAAGGACAAAAGATCTTCTTCCCTAAATATACTACTGAACAAAAGGCTTAATCTGTGATGGAAGGGCAGCAAGCATTATTGTACTTAGGGCATTGATGAAAACTCATTGCAACTGTGGAGGAGAATAGAGAAAAACTAAATCTTACTCCTAGGGAGGTGCAGAATATTGTGCTGTGACCAATTTTATAGTTTGGAAAGGATAGGAGAACAAATAAAGGCTATACTCCTGAGACCTACAAACACGTGCATATTTAACATTAGGGCTTAATCCAAACAACTGAGTAAGCAACCTTTCTCTCCACTTTTTACTTCCAAGCTAAAATCACTTTATAATCAGTTTCTTGTTACAAAATACTGGATTGCATGACATCATTCTGACACAGCTGCAAATCCTGGATATTTGTTATTTGAATGACAAATAACAAAAGAATACTACTGGGAGAAGGACAAGAGAAGAAGATCAATAAAACAGGCCTATATTAAAGCACAGTGCAATGGGTAAATCAAGATATCCCTACAGGAGTTTGACGGCTATAGTACATAGTAGATAAATCTAAAACATATTGCAATTCCTAACTAGATTAATTCAAACACCTCCCTACACTAAATGCCTGGCACCAGCAAAGGCATGCCTATTTCCAAGCATAAAAACTACTTATCTCATATTCTACTGTTCTATAAAAATGATTGGTTTTCAACAAAAACTTACAAAGCCTATGAAAAGGCAAGAAAAAACACATTCATAAGAGACAAAGCAGTCATCAAAACCAGACACAGATATGACACAGATGTTGAAAACATAAGACAGAGTCTAAAATACCTATAATTAATATGCCAAAGGTGCTAAAGGTAGACAACATGAAAGATAAAATGAGTAATTTCAGTAGTGCTTTTAAACTATAAGAAATAATAAAATAGAATATTAAAAGTAAAATAAAATTTTAGTAATAAAGATTGCTTTTGATAGCTTCATCAGTAGACTCAAGACAGTGAGGGAAAAAAATCATCATACTTAAATATAGGTCTTTAGGAATTACCTAAGCTAAAATAAGAAGGGAAAAACAGAGTTTATAAAAATACAAGAGAATACCCAATGTCTGTGGGCCAATATCAAATGTTTTAATATAAGTGTAATTGGAATCCCAGAAGGAGAAAAGAAACAGAAATGGATAGAAGAAATATTTCAAGAAATATTGACTGAGAAATTTCCAAAATTAATAACAGATATAGTTTCAAGGAGCTGAGGGAACACCACGCTAAATTTAAAAAAAAAAGAAATCAATATAAAACCAAACAAAAAACAACTCATAGAATATTTAAGCTGTTAAAGAAAAACATACAACAAGAAAATTATGAAGGCAGACAGAGAAAAACAGAAACAAATTCCAAGGAACAAAGATAAGAATGAGAGCAGACATCTTGTCCTGAACCACATAAGCTAATGAAATTGTATCTCAATAGTGTTGAAAAAAAAAAAAAAATGGAAAGAAAAGAAAACAACAATTCATAATTCCATACACAGTGAACATAGTTTCCAAAAGGGAGGTGAAATAAAAGTTTTCTCAGCAAAAAATTTAAGGACACCATTACCACAGTTAAACTCTGTTTGTTTTAAAGGAACTTCTTTTGGAAAAAGAATAGGATAAATGTGTTAAACTTGGATCAACACAAAGAAATGATAAACAATGTTAAAAGAATAAAGGAAGTGATATAAAATTCATTGATTTAAAATTTTTATTTCTATATAAAATAATTGACAGCTTTAAGCAAAACTAAAGGATTGTATTGTGTATATATAGAATGTAAATGTAAAAGGCTGAAAACAATAGTGCATGGGATGGGATGGAGAAATTGGAGATACATTGCTATAAAGTCCTCTATATATGTAGCAGTATAACATCATTTGAATATGGATTCAGAATTATTAAAGGTGTATATTTCATCACTAGGGCAAGCATTATTTATACCTAAATTGAAAAAAGAAGTGTAAATAATAAGTGTGGTTGTAGGGAGATGGTGAAATAGGAAGCTCTAGAAATTGGTACCTCCACCAAAACTAACTATTGAACAGGGAAAAACCATCTGAATCAAGTATTTTGGATCTCTGGAATCTAGTGGAACCCCTGAAACATCCAGGAAAGAGTTGGATGAAGAGACTTGTAAATCATAGTAAATAGCAATAAATTTCACCTTATTTGAAGGGTATGCCATCCACTATACCATACCATGTAGCAAGCAGCTGTGGCAACTGCATCCCATGTTCCTGGTATGGCTTGCTGGTTACAACAACATAATACTCAGCATGTCCAGTTCTCAAGAAAAAAAATTACAAAACACTTGAGTAAGCAGGAAACTATTGCTCATTCTCAGGAAGAAAAGGATATGGCAGAAATTGTCCCTAAGAAAACACATACTTTGGAACTATTAGCTAAATCCACTCTTTTAAATATGTTCAGTGATTTGAAAGAAACCATGGACAAAGAACTAAAGAAAATTAGGAAAACATGACCTGGAGGGAGAGAGAGAGAGAGAGAGAGAGAGAGAGAGAGAGAGAGAGAGAAATTGTAAAATGGAACCAAACAGATATTTAGATATTTTGGTGCTGAATAGTACAAAAATTGAAATGAAAACTTCATTAGAGAGTCAACAGTAGATTTGAGCAGGCAAAGAGGATCAGTGAACTTGAAGACAACACGTTTGAAATTATCCAGTGTGGGGAACAGAAAGAAAGTAGAATGCAGAAAAATCAACAAAGCCTGAGGGACCTGTGCTGCACCATCAAGCAAACCGATATAAGCATCATAGGAGTCCCAGAAAGACAAGAGAGAAAGTTGCAGAAAAAAGAACTGGAAAAAATAATGGCTAAAAACTTTCCAAATTGGATGCAAGGCATGAATATACACATCCAACAAGTTCAATGAAATGTAAACAAGATAAACTGAAAGAGATACATATCAAGACACATTATCATGAAATTGTCAAAATCCAAAGACAAAGGGAGAATTTTGAAAGCAGCAAGAGAGAGGCAACTTGTCACATACAAAGGATTCTCAACAAGATTAAAACTGGATTTCTCATCAGAAGCTATGAAAGCCAGAAGGAAGTTGAATGATATATTATTATGCTTTGGGTTTGTAACTGCTCCGTTTCCCTATATATCCCAGGCACAAAATGAAAGATATTGCATGATTTCTTTGATATGAACTGCTTAGAATAAGGAAACTTATAGAGACAGAAAGAAGAATAGTGGTTATCAAGAGCAGATGGGAGAGGGATGGGGAGTTATTGCGTAATGTTTATGAGTTTTGGTTTAGGCTGATGAAAGTATTCTGAAAATACATAGTGATAAAGGTTACACAACATTGTCAATGTACTTAAGGTAACAGAATTTTATGCTTGAAAATAGTTAAATAATTTTATGTTATATATATATTTCCACAATAAACAATTTTTAAAATTAATGAATAGAGGAGATAAAATAGAAAAAAAAATTCTCAATCAGCACAAGAAAAAGCAGTAAATAAGGGGGAAAAGAAGGAAAAAATTTTAAAAAGCTAATGGATGGTGGATTTAATGCATTCATAGCAAATAATCACTTTAAATGTGAATGATCAAACACCAGTTAAAAGATTGATATTGTCAGACTGAATTTTAAAAATATGTGCAAGACCCAATTATATTATGTTTACAAGAAATTCAATTTAAATATAAAGACACAGATAGCCTAAAATAAAAAATAACATGCAAACACCAACTGACATGTAGCAAGATTAGCTATTTTAATCAGATGGAAGAAACTTCAAAATAAGAGATATTATCAGGAATAAAGATGGACATTGAAAAATTGTAAAGGTGTCAATTTATCAAGTGAATATAACAATCTTAAATATATTGTGTAGCATATTGTATGATTAAAAAAATTTATATGTATCCAGTACATTTAATTGAGAAATGTATGTTTCTATTTTAAAAAATCTTAAATGTATACACACCTAATTAGAAGAGCTTCAAAAATGCATAAGGTAATGAAATAAAAAAATTAAAAGAAGTAATAGAAAAATGCATAATTAAAGATGGAGAATTCAACAATTCTTTCTCTGTAATTGATAAAAACAAGGAGAATCTACATAAGAAAGTACGTATAATACCTGTACAGCAACATCAAACGTAAGAATTAGTTGGCATGTAAAGAATGCTCAACCCAATAGCAGTAGATAATTTTTGTTTTGTTTTGTTTTAGATACTCTCTAATAGTTATAATTTTTTTTTATTTTTTAAAAAATCTTTAGATTACATAAATGTTACAAAAACTATTTAAGAGATTGCCACATGTTCCACCTGCTCCCCCTCCCACCCTTTCCCACATTAACAACATCATTCATTAGTGTGGTACATTTGTTACAATTGATGAACACACATTGAAGCACTGCTATTAACAGTGGACTCTTGTTTACATTAGAGTTTACACTCTGCCCTGCACAATTTTGTAGGTTAAGACAAAATGTATAATGGCCTGTATCTGTCATTGCAATGTCATGCAGGACAATTCCAATGTCCTGAAAATGTCCCCATGTTGCACCTATTCTTCTGTGTCCCTCCCCTCAGAACCTCTCATGGCCACTGCCTTTATATCAATGAGTTCATTTCCCAATCTTTAGGATTTTGGGCTAGTGATGCCAACTCTGTTTCTAATTGAGTTGGGGCTTAGATCCCATGGGGGTAGATGGATGGAACTACCTTGCAGACACTCTCTGTTCCTTGCAATGGGCATTGTCCATCATCATCTCCTTGTTAGTTGTCCTGGGTGAGTCCAGTGACCTGGAGAGTAGGTGTTGCAACTCTGCTGAGATTCAGGACTCAACTGGCACTTGAATGAACCAAATATTTAAGGATCTGGGACATATATTTAAAAAGTATAGTGCTAATTATAGGTTGAAATAAAAGGGGCAGAAGAGTCATGTGTAGGGAAATTATAAATAAGTCTAACTCTGTTACACTGGGGGGCATAAACTCCAAAGTAAGATCCACTGACTGGGTACCAAATTCCTGAGCTGTCTGTCCTGCCTATAGTGTCTAGATGTCTCTAGAGCCCTCAGGAGCCCCACTGCTTGAGGCATTATTTATTGTGGCAGTCAGTGAGATCCTGCTGAGACATGCATAAGCATAACCTCTGGAATGACCTCCAGAGTCACTCTGAAATATCTTAGCCCTAAAAACTCATTTATATTTACCATTTCCCCCTTTTGGTCAAGGTGTTTTTCCAGAAGCATTGCTAATCGGTGCTTGGCAATAATCCCTCAGTGCCAGGGAGGCTCATCCCTGGGAGTCATACCCCATGCCAGGGAGAAGGTACTGTGTTTATATGCTGAGTTTCGCTTAGAGAAGGACTACATTTTAGCAACAAGGAGGCTTTCAGTATGTTACTCCTAGGCAATATATAATACTAGATTACATTTCAATTTCACAACAAAAGGTTCATAAGTACAATCATCAGTATCAAGAGCCTAGCATAATGTTCTTCCTTCCTTCACTAGACACTGCCCTTGTACTCAGGGGATTCTTGTCATCCTATAAAAGAATGTAGCAGAACTCTCCTAGATGGAAATTCAATATTCTTTCAGTTATTGTGTGGCTCTCCACCCACTGATACAAGGCCCTGCGAACACTTCAGAACGTATTCATATGCCTTAGAGGCATGCCCCAGGTGCACCCCTCCACATCACTGCAATTGAAATAGCCAAACAGACCATTTTCTAAGCCATAAAGACAAACACACACACATATGCATGCAAAATTCAAAAGAGTTGCAATTATACTGAGCATGCTCTATCACCATAACAGAAATTGTAAATAAATATTTAGAGCACTGCAGTGTCAAGGAAAATTTAAAACATATTTTGAACTGAATAAAAACAATAATACAACATAACAAAATATGTGAGATGAACAGTAAGCATAGCAGGAAATTTATAGCATTAAATGGCAGCATTAGAAAAGAGAAAATTTCTCAAATCAATTATCTAAGTTTCCACCTAATGAAACTAGAATAAAAGAAGACTAAATAAACTGAAAATAAGAAAAAGTATGATAATAACAATAAAGCAGAAAATAACTGAAAACAGAAAATCAATAAAGTCAATGAAACTAAAAGATGGCTCATTGAAGATATCAATAAAATTGATGGACCGCTAACCAAACTAATCAAGAAAGAAATGGAGAAGACAAAAATTACAACTATTAAGAAAGAGAGAGGATATATAATGACAAATAATACATAGATCAAAAGAAAAATAGGGAAATACTATGGACAACTCTGGGCCTATTAATTGAATAATATAGATGAAGGAGACAAGTTCTTTGAAAGAGACATATTTCCAAAATTCATTTAATAAGAAATAGATAACTTTAGTAGTCCTATAAATTAGTTAATAATCTTCCAAAGGGAGTGGATATGGCTCAAGTGGTTGAGTGGCTGCTTCCCACATGGGAGGTCCCAGGTTCAGTCTCTGGTGCATCCTAAAAATAAAAAAACAAACAAACTACAAGCAAACAAATGAAATAACCAGCTCAGGGGAGCCAATGTGGCTCAGTTCTTGAGCATTGGCTTCCTACATATGAGGTCCCAGTTCAATCCACAGCCCTGGTATCTCAAATAAAATAAAATAAAAATGTCCAAAAAGGTAATATCTAAGCTCAGATGGATGTAACGCTGAATTCTGCCAAACATTTCAATAATAATTACATCCAGTATATAGAATAGGAGGAATCTCTTCAAACTCCTTTTATGAGCCTAGCATTAATCTGATACCAAAGCCAGACTTCCTGCCAGGATTTGGTTGGTTGGGGAGGAGTTGTTTAAAAAGTTTTTGGTGTGAAAGAACTGAGGTGGTGATACATGACTCTATGCATTTGTCAAAATCCATAGAACTGTACACCATGAAATGTGAATCACTTTTCTATATAGAATTTCTTTTAAAAAACTCAACTATAATATTGTAGGATCTCAGGATGGAATGAAAACTGAAAAATGAATCTAAATATATTACAAATTAATTAAACAACCACATTGAAGGAGTTAAAGAAGAAAGGAGCTAACCCAAGTATGTGAAAACAGTATTTTGCCTGGATACTATATAGTTAAAGGCAAAAATAACTTTACACAAACAATACACTCTAGTGGGTATTTTTTTCTCACAGGGTTACAACTTTAGATTTCTGAAATTAGTTTATTGTATACTATAATTGAACAAATAGTAAATATATTGTAGATAATGAGAGCCAAGTTTAACAATATTGGAAAATGAAAAGAAATTGAGGTGGTTAAATTGAAGCCTATTATGCTGGATTGAAGTAGGGATTATCAATATGAACTCAGTTTTTAAATATACTTAGAGGTAAGTAGATACAGAGATGACTAGACATGTATGTATAAACAGGGATAGTATTGAATTATAACCCAAGGAATATAGTAAATAGTAATGAGCTGTTATAGCTATAAATAACAATAAATAAATGGGAGAGAAGAGCAACACTTCCTTAGAAAAGAATCCCATTTAGTAAATGTAGAAGCAATAAAGGAAGTAGAAAAATCACCATGAAAACACTGTAGTAATAATTGCCACAGACAAGATCTGTTGTATAAATTGGTAAAAGATGACTCTGGTACATTGGCCACTATATTGCTTATTTCATCACAGCAAGCAAGGACAATTGGTTGTCCCAAAGCTTATTGGCACCAAGCTAAAACTCTCATACAGTTATTTTAAATATAGTCCAAATAAGTTTATTTTTAGTCATTTAGAGCCTGCCTGCATTGAATGCATCACAAAACTATCCCCAATATCTGCTAATCATAGATAGGACAAACCCCAAGACTACAAATGACCCAAAATTGCTGCTACCTTTTAGAGATTTCTGACCCAGAGGCTTCCCACCCTGCTGGTGAGCGCCATCGCCTAGACCCATAGAGTTCTTCTCTGATTCCCCTCTCCCCAAGGAGTTCCTTTGCCCTGGCCCCCTTTTAGGTGTGGTCTCCTGCCACTGCCTCTGGAAGGTCTTTTGCTGGGAGGGATTTCCTCTCTTAAGCAAAGTGGTCTAATTACTCCTTAAAGTTCATTGTGTGCAACTGCCATCTCATGGTCATTTTTTGGAATAACCCCCAAATCTTCAACTTGAGATCCACTGATAAATGCAAAATCTTGTAAATGAAAGTTT
>JAQZBX010008533.1:0-27452 GCA_029593785.1 Cabassous unicinctus | reverse complement strand
GAGAAATTCTATAAAATACCTACCCAGTACTCTTCCAAAGAGTCAAGGTCATAAAATACAAGGACTGACTGAGGAACGGTTATAGATTAGAGGATGTAAGGAGACATGACAACTAAATGCAATCTGGGATCCTGGATCAGATCCTGGAACCAAACTAAAAACAAAAACATATGATTGATACTGTCAGAATATAAGACTGATTCACCATGTCTAAAATTAAGCACACTTAATGCCTTGAAAATTTAATATTAAGTCATTTTTGTTTGCCTTTGGAAGGCGAGGTTGGTCCCTAAGCTTTTCTAAATTCATATATGAGTTTTCCACAGGAAGCTAATCTAGAAGATTTCCATTATAAATAAACCAAATATCAACTATACTATCTTCCTGAAAAGGAAAAAAAAAACTTTCTAGATTTCATAAATCTACAGAGTTGAAATAAAAAGACATTATTAAAAATATTTATATTTTTAATCCAAACTTTCTTCCAGTCAACACTGACCCTCTTCTATATGCATCCGTGTATCAGTTATCATAATGGCTTCGTTTAATAAGCATGATCATTCTCAAAAAAATCTGACTGTAAATATTGGTGTCATGTTCTAGGACAATTAATTGTAAGCCTTCCATTTATTCCCTCTGAATTATGCCAACATTCATTATTGTATCATTTGTTGAAATTCTGGAAGGTATTTTTTTTGTTTTCCTCTTTTCCAGTTTATCTCCTGTAGATGTATGTAGTCAAGGGGGTCACAATTCTAAAAAGTGACACTTAAAATGTGGCTTCATCAACAATGCTGTGACCAAAACTACCTTTAATTAATTATAATCTAAGAAACAGTTTCAAAATACATATTTCTAACTTCAACTTCTGGAGCTATTTCTTCATTTGGGGGCTTCTGAGTCTGTTTTCCATTGTCAATGAAGATAGCTATTGTAAAAATGGGGAAAAGCCTCCAATTTAAAAATAGCTTCCTCTAAATCCTTCAGATAAGTTTACTGAGTCTGCAAAAAAGTATTCTTTATGCTAAGGATATCTTTCTGAATTTCATTAAATGTAGACCTATTTAAATTTAAAATTAATGTCATTCTGTTAGACTGAATATCCATCCACTACTAGAAATTTAGTTTGCTGACCATGTGTAATTGAACTCCACAACAAAATCCGTTAGATACCAAAATAATGCAATTTTAAAAGTTGTAATTGGAATGTGCTGAATTATGTTCTCAGTTCTTAGAACAATGATTGTTATATGAATAGATTTATGTGGTGCCATTTTCTGTTTTATTATAGGCTTTGTCACAAGAATGAGGTGGTAGAATTTTATGTCTCATATAGTATGTCAATTACAGGATTCTACTATACAGCTTTGACCTTTACAATGTTCTTTGATTTGATTGGCTACTCCTTGCATTTTTCCCTTGCTTGCTGTCCTACTAACCTGTAGGGAAGATGTAGAATGGACAGCCAATTAAAGTACAGAATGTTGAAAAGGTCAAACAGTACAATATGATATCTCTACTCAGAATATATCAGATAAAAACCAGATGGTGTAGTTATCCTACAAGGACAAGCATAAGTATGGTTCCAGGGAGGAAAAAAAGAGCAAAAGATAGTCATTTCACAGTTCAGTTGACAAACTACTGAAGCCATATTTTCCTGAATGTCTTAATCATTTTCATATTTAAAAAGTGAAAGCCCATTTCAAAAGTGAATAAAAGGTACACTTTGTTTTGACAGGTAGATCAAGTTTTTTTTGGAATTTGTTAATATATCTATGCCTATATATCTAAATATATTTGAATAAAACATCATTTCCAAGCACATTTGACCTCTCTTTTGTTAAAGGTACTACACATTTTTTAAAAATTTCTTCTGGTATTTCATTAGAGTTGACTGTCATAATTTTATAATCTTCAGTGAATAAATATAATACTATGACAACATCACACTTTAACAACAATTTAGTCATCTTTTCCTTCATATATTTTTTCCATTGTCAGCAAAATGAAATACAACCTTTGAAAGAATATGTAATTACCTATCATTGTTGTAAAAACTCTGAGTGTTTATTATGGCAGCTTTGTACTACATGTGTACTTTCATTACTCACTTCATAATTTCAACTGTATGTAGGCAATGTCCCTAGGGAAAAAACTAGTTTTGTGTTAATCATTACCCAGTATTATGTACCTCCATCAAAAACAACAACCAAATATCAGCCTCAGAGTCCACTCCCAAAATAAATTTTACTTTACTTGCTTTTGATCTTAAATCCAATTTTATGTCTCTTTTTGGTCAATTTGTTTAGAATGTTACAAGTTAACTCTACACATTAAAATTTTATACTACACAAAAATCAATTATTCCAGAATACTTTAAAGATAAACTAATAACACCTTGTGCTGAATAAGTTAGACCTGAACTGGTCAGCTATGGCCTTACCCAGATATAAACTGAATATCTGTTCCAACCAATAAGCATTCAGGGAGAAAATATTAATGTCACAGGCTCTTGGTTTGCTATAACCTTTTTTATGGTTATCTTCTAAATTCTCCAGAACTAAAATATTTACAATCTCTACGGGCCCATCTGTCTCTGTATTTGTCTAGTCTATTCCTTAGTCTTACTCTCTATGCTTGACTAATGATTGCTTATCACACAATAAATGTACCTTGCTATGATTGTCCTAATACCCCAATTTGCACCATATCAGAATTGTATTGCATGTTTCACAAAGAAGTCAGGTCTTATCATCATGAAAGTAGTGTGGATAATCACTTTATTAAGTTTAAAAGACCAGACTTTAAGGTAAGTTTCTAGGTATGCAATCATATTTCTATGTAGTAAGGATAAGAATTTAGAATGAGGAGAACACTAATCAACCCATACAAGTGTATTCATCCAGAACTTATATTTTTAAATACTATATGATTAACAATATAGTATTTCAAGAGTTTAAGTGCATCATGAACTGAATGTTGAAAGAATGATAGATGGAGTGAAAGGGAAAAATGCATAGTGAAAAGACACTAAAATACATGAAGGTGAGCTATAGCAAGGCCATAACAGATAAACCAATGATAAGGGTGTTAGGGAGTAATGGTAATGACATGGGAAAGGTAGTTCAGTTTCAGACTCAAGTGTCAAAATAAGAAGTTTGGAATCCATTATATAAGCAAAGGAGATCGGGACATGCTATAATTATTGGTATATAACACCTATTAGTGGTTGGATTTGTAGTATAGGTATGAAGTAAACACGATCTTAACTAGCATGGCAAAGATCACATTGGAGAGCAGTAATGTGAAATTAACGCAAAAAGAATAGTGAAAATTGATGCCTGGAAGCATACAGAAGTTGAAGGAGAAAATTAAAACTGGAAGCTTAAGAACGGATGACTGAAAAAACATGTGGCAAGAATGAGAGAAATTGAAATGTCATAGTAAGAGCAATTGCACTTAGAATTTGTTTTGGTTTGCTTTCTTTGGGAAATAATTTAATTATTTAATTGTTTGGCAAAACATGCTTCATTCTTTCATTCATTCAGTTAACAAATAAGCTGTAGAGGACATCCTCTGTGCCAGACAGCGCCAAACATGCCACTGACAATGATGAAATTGGGGAAAGTGCTAGGAAAAGTGCATCTATACTCTATCTTCAGGATTCTGGAGAAAATTCCTGTTTCCATGGATCTAACCTACTCATGTGGGAAACTGACACCAAGCAACACCAGAAGTAAAGAAAGAATATAATGCTAATTAGAGACAAATGTTGAGAAGAAAATGAGAGTTAGTATAGAATGATTGGGGAGGGGCTATTTTAGATAAAGTGCTCAGGGTAAAGCTCTCTGAACCAATGCTATTCTAACAGATGCTTGGAATCTGTGAAGGATGAGTGATGTACAAATCTGGAGTAAGAGAGTCCAAGAACAGGGAAAATCAAATCAAATCTAGTTCTGTAGCCAGATTGTGCTTGATATAATAAAAATATAACAAGAGAACCTGTGAAATGAGCAATAAGAGAGAAGAATAGTGTGTGCTGCCAAGAAAAGACATAATTAAAATATAAAACTAACTGTGATAATATAAAAGAAAAATAACAAGACTCTTTAATGTGTGACAAAATAATTTATATTAATTTTTACATACCAGAGTAAAAGTATTAGATTACTCCTGAACTATTTTTCTGGCATTATAAATTCTATAAATATTGCCATGCAAAACTTTTTGCTTATTTGAATAATTATTGAATACACAGACTTGAATAATCTCTTAGATTGCTTAAACTAGAAAGAAATGTGGTTGGTCAGTGACCTGTGAACTTAGTGTGCTGAAACCATGGCATTCTCTCTTACTGTCTTTCGTAATTTCAATGTCCCTGAGGGGAAATTTGTTATCCTATACTTAATCGCCGTTGGGTTAAAAAAAATAAAAAAGAAAAAAAAAGTTATTCAAGTCCTTTCATTGAGAATAGATTTAGAATATTCTTCCATAGTAGCATAAGTTATTTAACTAAGATGATATAGTAAAAGGTGAAATGTGGCATCTCCTTGCTTAAAAGCCTCTCCCTCTCTCTCTCTTATTCATCTATTTTCTTAAAAAATTTGACAAACTTCTTTGGAAAATGGATGGTTTGTCCCAACACCAATGCTATAGCTTGATTGTCACTCAGTGATACAAATAGGTAATTTTATCACAGACATTAAGAATTTAATATAAAAAAGGTTTGTGACATAAGGAGATACTTTACCTTATTACAAAAGATAGGTTTCTTCTAGCTTATATATTTTTGGTTAGTGGTAACATAATGCACCCAGGTTAAAAAATTTCTTATTGGGCACTGTCCCAGTTTTCCTCTGACTTCTCCTGCCAAAGTAAAATTGGTATATCTTTTTATAACTAAATGAATCTTAACTAATGAAAATTGCATTGGCTTCCCACTGCCTAATAAACCAGTTCCAAATTTTAGACGTGTGAATAATGCTTGTCATAAATATTTTCTAGTCTGTCCAACTATGTGATTATCCCTAGAGTCCATTATTACTATGACATATTTCAACCAAAATGAACAGATTGCAATTCCCAAGCAAACTTTGTGATACTTCTCCTATATCTTTTGCTCCAACAAGGTATGAATTTTTAACAAGGTATGAATTTCCCCATTTGTGCATGTGTCAAATTCTTAACCATCTTTCAAAATCTAGCTTATATGTCACATATTTCAATAAGTATTCCCCAAATACAGTTTAAAAAAATTTACTCCTCTGTCCTCTGAAATTCCAGAGAGGTTTTTACCATTTTGTGGCATTTACCACAAAGATGGTGAAGAACCTTGGATCAATAAATAAAGAGTTTAGTTTTGAATCTTGATACCTTATTTATTAACTCCATGACTTTAGTCAAATTACTTAATAATTCTGAAACCTCAGATTCTAAAACTGTATTAAGGAACTGTTGTCAAATTAATCCATGACAAGTAAAAATTGGAAATAAAGGTTTTTGGCAAAATATTTCAGGGTTTTGCATGTTTTTTTAAAATTGGTGAGTTATTTGGTGAATTTATTTTCCATGATTTGATTTTTGGTAAATTGATTTTAGGCAAGTTAACCAGGTATAGTGTAAATGAAGTCTTGATCAGTGATCCTAGTAGATAGTCATTATTGGCTAATATTATTAATGCTAATAAAGTAGAATGAATAAATTCTGCTTTCAGGGGTTAATTTTCAGGGAGTATACAATACACACACACACACATATGTACACATATTCTTTTTACTTTAGAAAACTAATTCTGGATTAGAGACACCAAATATCATTGATTCACAGAAATTATTTGATGATGTCTCACCACTGTACAGAGAATACATGGTTTAAGAATAAAAAGTATTAAAACTGTAAAGTGAGTATGAAAAAGAAACTGCATTTAAATTATAAATTAATATTTTACTTTTGATACCAGAGGTGTTAAATTTAGCTTTGGCATGATATGGTACCATGTATGTAAAAAAGTATCATAAGACAATCATGTAATTCTATAATAAATCCTAATTGATGCGATATACATACACATATACATATACAAATATATGAAGTTTTAATAGATTGATATGCAAAATATAATTTAAGTTCCCTCTGAAGGCACCTCCCATTACAAGAGAAAACTTGGATTTACAGAGCATGGGATTGATGTAATTTCATAATTTTGGAATCCAGTTAACTGATTTAATTGAGATGGTTGCAATTGAGTCCTTTTTTATTAGCTATCAATTTCTTTAATTACTTACATTCATCCAGATTTGTGCCATAAGAGGCTAATTAGGTTTACAATGATGTAATTAATTTTATTTCTCCATAATTGACATTCATGCAGTTTTTGAAATGCTATTTCCACTGATTTGGGGAGTTCTGGAAAACCCAGCAAATTTCTGTTTGAAATTCGTTGTCTTAGGATTGCTCCCCACTGTATGTCTCCTTCCCCTAATTCCAAGTGCCAGTATAACAGAGGCACTTACACATTGCCCTGACTTTGGAGAAAGGGAATCTTGACCAGGGAGGCCTCCTCTGTCTTCCTCATCATCCCTAAAGCATAGCTTGCTGGAATAGCAATTTAAGTTTAGTTTAGTGCCATTTGTGACTGATATCAGTGGATGCCTGTATGGCTTCTCTTCATGAGATCTAAATATCTTACTTCTTATCCTGCCTCTATGCTCCTTTTATCCAACAACATGTTCTTAGCACTTTGACTATGAACATTGGGAGGTTCACGGGCTATTATTAGAAAATCTTCTCTAACATTAGTTGGCAAACTCCATGAGACTGTTCTCCTGCTCATAAATCCAAATACTTTCTTCAAAACATTTGCTAATCTATGACCCAGGTACCATGATATTTGTTTGTGAAATGTATTTGCTTCCTTTTTTTCCCTGCAACTGCATTTTCCTTGTCCTTGTAGAAAAACTACAATATCTGGTTTGTATCTGATATATTCTGAGTAGAGATAACATATTGCACTGTTTTAACCTTTTTAATATTCTTATGGATTTCCTGTACTAAACCATAGTTAGCAATACACAGGAATTTTCTTAAATCCCCTTGAAATATGTGGAACATATATTAGAGCTTTCTTTTTTTCTGCTTGTCACTCCCTGCCTCAAATTAAAGTCTTCTGTCATCATTCATTTCTCTCTCCTCAAGTGCTCAACATATAGCCTACATGTTCTCCATGCTCCAGGTCTTGCTCTTAATATGAAAAGTGAAGCTACAAAATTATAAATTATTATTCTCTCTTAGAAGTCTGACTTTTATAAGAGCACCCTGGAATTTAGATTATTATCTGATAATTTTGATAGTTATTTTTCAAAACTGAAAGCTAAAACAAAATTGACCTAGTTTATTCAACCACCTCACACAGGAGGTGTAAAAAATTAGGGGTGAGGGAGGATGGTATAGATTACAAGTGACTTAAGAGACAAATCAATCTAATCATTGCAAACTTAGGTGTTATTTGGTATCTGATTCTAACAAAGCAACTATAAAAAGAAATTTTAGGGCATTTCAGCAAATGTCAACACGAACTTGATATTTTATGACATTAAAACAATATTTTAGATGGTTGGCCTAAGAAAAAGTTTCTTTAACAGAAAGAAATACTAAATATTTTAAGGTAAAATAAAATTTCAGAAAGTTTCTTTACAAAATTCTAAACAAAATAAATGATAAAAATGCATGTGTGGGGGAATAAATGTTTCAAGATTGGCAAAATGCTGATAATTACTGAAACTTGAGCATAGGTACATGGAGAGTGATTATTTTATCTTACTATTGTGATGTATGCAAAATTTTTTTACAATAAAAATTTTTAAAAGTTCTACTTCTGGCAACGGAAAGTAGTTAATATCAGACTAAACTTCTTTATGACAATAATAATAAACTCTGCCCCCTCCTCTCTAAAAACAACAACAATAATAAAAACTACTTTGAAGGCACTGAAAGGTGATGAAAAGAAAGAAAGAACTGGTAGAGATAGGACCTTTGAAAGAAGGGAAATAAAACATATGAGATTCATATTTAATTAGCTTTTCCATTGAGGACACATACCACCGAGTGATAAGTATTAAATGTTCTTACAGTCCAGGACTATCTGTATGAGTGATAATTGGAAAAAAGGTGCAAGAATTTTATAAGAAAATCCTAACTGTGGATATAAACGCCCACCTAATACTTGGCTGAATACTAAACTACTCTTGCACAAGGTATGACTCCAAGAAGTCTAATAGAAAATAAAAGCTGTGAGACACAGCAAAATAAATAGGAAATTTCAGTCAATGCATAGTGCATAGGATAAAAAGTTTGGTATTTAAATCCTGCCAAATTAGACACATTGAGCTTTCCATTAAATTGCTAATTAGCTCATGGCTTAAGAATAAGGAACATATTTCAGAAATGATATCTGCACACCAGTTTTAAGGGAAATACCAAATTGTACTTTCCTTAAAAAAAGCTAAACACAAGGTTTCAGAGAACCAAGGTGGTCCACATATAAATTAACAGCATGCTCATGCAAATTCCAATGTTAAGAGGGAGATAAAGCCATATACACACAAGAGTCTCTATGACATATCAACAATGGCCAGTATACAATAATAAAATGAATAAAGGAACATAACCAGTGAAATGTATCACAATATCAAGCAATTTAACGCTGTATAATTTGGGCCCAGAAAGAAATGAAGCAGAGAATATAGCAAGGATGTTTTAAGTAATATTGGCATAAAACTTCAATTCCCGAATGACATTGAAATGACAGATACAGGCCATTACAAATCTTGCCATAACCTACAGAATTGGTTGGGAGAGTGTAAATTACAATGTAAATTTTAATCCACACTTAGTGGCAATGCTCTAAAATGTGTTCAGCAATTGCAATGAATGTACCTCACTAATGAAGGATGCTGTCAATGTGGGAAAATGTGGGAGGTGTGGGGAGCGGGGCATAAGGGAATCCCTTCTATTTTTTAGGTGACATTTGTATAATCTAAGTATCTTTAAAAAAAAAAAAAAAAAAAAAAAAAAAAAAAAAAAATCAACTCATGATTTCAGAAAGATTAGCAATCCCCAATTAGGATAGATACAAAGAAAGCAACACTTAGGCTCCTCATAGTCACACTACTGAAAACCAATGACTCTTCAAAGTAGACAGGCAAAAAAGACACACAGAGAGAAACATAAAGTGTAGAAAATAACAATATAAAACGATGGCTGATTTATCACCAAAATAATGGAAGTTATGAAGGAATAACAGGAAAGTAAAACTAGCATTTGATATCTCACAAAACTCTTCTTCGAAAATGAAGACAAAATAGAAATATTTTCAAAGATAAGCTAAAAAATTTAATGTTCACCAGATGCTGTTGCAAGAAATGTTAAAAGTTCTTTAGTGGCAAGGAAATGATACCAGAAGGAAATATGGATTAAAAAATGCCAGGAGCCCTGGAATTTTGGAAAATTATAAAAATGGTATTATTGCCTTTATTTTCACAAAAATTCAATTGCCTGATTAAAGCAAAAATGATAATGTTTTATAGTAAGTAACAATGTGTTGAGATAGAACTAGAATAAATAAACACAATACCCAAAAATGAGAGGGGTTGAATGAAATGATACTTTTATAAAATTTCTATATAAGAAAGAAATATAATAATATTAATATAAGGTAGGATGCCATAAGTTAAGGATATATATTGGAATCCTAAGGGCAAGCACAAAAAATCTAAAAATGAACATCTGATAACCCAAGAAAGTGAGACAAATTGAAACATTAAAACCAGGAAAAAAAAAAAAAAACAAGATTAACAACAGCAAACTAAAAGGTGGCAGGAAAGGAGGAAAATACAGAAAGCCTACATAAAAAACAAAGAACAAGATAAAAACTTACACCTTAAATCTCAATAATAACATTAAATGTAGTGGATTTAATTGTCTGAAGTAGTTGTCAGCCTGGAGAAAAAAGCAAACACAACAAAAGCTATTTACAAGAAAGACACTTTAGTTATAAAGATCTGAGTTGAAAATAAAAGGATATAAATATAAAGCATAAGAAAATTGATATTATTGTATTTACATCAGATAAAATAGACTTAAAGACAAGTTATATTATCAGAGATTTTAAAAGGGGGGTGGGGTACGTCATTTCATAATGACAAAAGAAACTTCAAAATGTAAACCCAAGACTGAGGGTCTCATTGATGTAAACTGAGCAAGATCCCAGACATCCTTATATTAACTAGAAGTTCAAATCCCACTATCGTTGTATCAGGTAAGTGTCCCCTGTGATCAGAGCCATCTAAGGACAAAAGAAAAAGAAGTGGAAGACAGAAAGAAACTTGAATAGACTCAATCTGAATGAAAATAGATGTTAAACTGAAAGACTAAATTACTTTGAAGGGCCAATGTTTTCCCCTGACATCAGAAAAAATAAGATCTTTTAAGTAATTAATAAGAACTTTTAAGTTCTTCTAACCATAAAATAAAGTTTCATTTTTTAATTGTGATTTCTAAAGTGTAATTTTAACATAGTTCACATATATACATTTTTAAAAAATTAAACTTTTTATTTTACAACAGTTTTAAATTTACAGAAAAATTGTGGCAATGTTATGAAGAGTTTCCACATCCCCAGTACCCAGTTTCCCGTATTATTAACATCTTCCCTGAGTATGTTAGAAAAGCAGTGAAATTGGAAACTTGACAAGATAGAAAAAGGAATTGCTCCTCAACCAGAATCAGAAAAATATGAACTAAAAAGGCCTTTGAACTATAACATCTGCTTAAACCAAATTTTGCAGAAAGATTAAATCAAGGGTATAGCCTTCATGTCAGTTACTTAAAACTCTGAATGGTTTAATATATTTTAGAATAAAAATCCAACCCATTTTGTGGCTTGTAGAGGTGTTTAAGAAAAAGGAAAAGTGTGTGTGTGTGTGTGTGTGTGTGTGTGTGTGTGATTCATCAAAACTTTATATGCTCAACTAAAATTACATTGAGAGAGAGAAGAATAGGGTTACATATATTGGCATCTATATGCAGCTAACAAGAGTCAGATATGTAAGATGACAACAGAGTTTTTGGGACCTTAAAATTTATTGTCAAAAGAAACATTAGCTTGGATTAAAAGAAACCTGGAGTAGTCAAGATCTATGGGCAGGATGAGGGTTGGAGAATGCTGCTTAGCCCCCAAAAAGGATGCATTTCCCAATGCATATTTTAGATGTGTCCAAGGAATAATCTTCAAAAAGGAGGAATCTGAATCCCAGATAACAATTGACACTGAAACCAGGGCACAAAATAAAGGACTAATCAAGAAACATCCTTTACTCTCAGAACAATATACCCTCATAAGATTTCCAAATTACTGGAGAAAAGTTGGTTTGTCTTTCATCTTTCCACTTTCTATTGTTTTATATACATATCTCTTTTCACTTTCTCAGTGAATCAATTTCTTGTAGTCAAACTGTCCCTACTTTTCCAACAGTAAATTGGGTAATTAGGTTAAGGTAACTTGTATCCTAACACATTGTTACTTATCACAAAACATTGTTATTGGTTTCGCTTTAATCAGGCAATGGAATTTTGGTGAAAATAAAGGCAATAATACCACATCCAGACTTGATACAGATTACAGCTGTTAACCTACCATGAAGTGAATGCAGCTTATCACCCAGGAATGCTGAATTTTAAGCATGATGACTGGAGACGATAAAGGAAAATTGTGGTAGTTACTGAACATGTTTATGAATAATCCAGACACATGACAAGATTGTACATCCCTGCCCTCCTCTAAAAGAAAATGTGACTATCTGCCTTGATTTGATCAATGTAATGAGAGTAGAAGTGATGAATAACACTTCCAGGTGGAATCAAGAGCTGTCAGCCTGGGTGCCTGACTGACTTTGATTTTAGGCTTACAGAAATTTAAGTAAAATATCCAAGTCCACACAATCTGTTACAATACAGAGATGGGAATTGAACACTTGACTTCTTCATAGTAAAAGTATGTGCTCTTAGCCATATTATTACAATAGAAAAATTTTATAAAACACAAGAAAAGGCAATTCACAGAGGAATTACTACAGTTTATCCAAAAGATATAAAATATTTATTTCAGTAAAAGCAAAGAAGCATGAAAAATAACACTATTACTATAATGACTATTATATTGATAGAGATTACATGTTCACAAACACACATGCAAAGTGCAATATTCAAGATAAAAATCCTGTGAAATTGGCAGTTGTATATATGGTTTTACATTGTATATGTGTTCTGAAGTAACATGGCAATATTTATTCAATATCATAATAATGTGCGTTCCCTTAGCTCCAGCAATAGCATTTCAAGGAAGTTATCATAAACTGATATTTTAACAAGAACACAAAATTAATGTATATGAATCTATAAAATGCATTGTCACTTCCAATCATTTTATAGGCCAATGTAATTCATATGATCATGTCAAAATTCATATAGACAAAGAATGCAATGCCATCAAATGCATGAAAGGAGAATAAACAGAATATGCCAAAATGCCTAATACAAACTGTCCATCTGTCACTAAACATTTAATACACATTTTTCCTTTTTGAGTCATACTTTTGAAATTACTGAATTTCTTTCCTTGCTTCCATGCCTTTCCCTCCAATTAGATTGGTTATCTTTAACCTATAAAGCTCTTATGGAAAAGCCATTAATATAATTTCTTTTCCCTCATTTAACTTACCCACTTGAAAGAATTTACTCGGTGTCAGCCATAGACGTTGGGCCTATGCTTTCTGGAATATTATCATTCATTCAGAGTTTTTAAAAATAAATACAATGGTTTACCTCTTAATTTGGCCATTGCATTGAGACTAGTGACTCAAAGCATTACTCAAATTTACCTCTTCCTGAGTGGGGTATAAAATAAGTGAATTTTCCAACATTTTAATGCCATGAATTTTTGGAATCAGTCTAATTCCTTTCATTTCTTCTTGCAAAGTAGAAGATTGCTTTCTAATTCCATCTGTTTCTTATAATTTCTATCACATTTAACAAACAATATTCTATTTCCCAACTTCCAAATAGATCTAAACATTCATGAAGGAAACTATCTGTTGCATGATTAATATATTGTTCAATCCAAGACACTTACTGAGACTTTACTGAGAAAGCAGATGGAGAGCCATCCTAAATATTTGCTGTCCAAATTATGGCAGATGAAAGATTTTACAAAGTACTTAACTAGTATATAACCAAGATCACAGTTTTTCTAGCTTCCAAAGATAGCTTCTTCATTCTGTGTGAAAAGACTGCTAGTCCAATGCCAAGTATTTTAACTTTGTGTGACAGTAGCACCCACCTTCTATATATTACATTTTTATCAGAGAAAATGAGATAATTTATTTTTCAGTTAAAAAAGAATCCTTAAACACATAAGTTAGCTAAACTGACTCAAGAAGAAATAGAAGACCCCAACAGAATGATAACAATTTAAGAGAATGAATTAGTCATCAAAAATCTACACACAAAGTACTCCCAGGGTCAGATGGCTCACTTGTGAATTTTAACAAACATTCAAAGAATTACCATCAAACTCTCCAAAAAAATCTAAGGGGAGGGAATACTTCTTAACTAATTGTATGAGGTCACCATCACTCAAATACCAGGTAAAGATATCCCAAGAAAATAAAATTACAGACCAATATCCCTTAAGAATTTAGATGAAAATATTGGCCACAAAATACTGACAAACCAAATACAACAGCACATTAAAAGGATTATACAGCACAACCAAGGGGAATTTATCCCAAAAATGCAAGGATTGTTCAACATGAGAAAATCAATTAAGGTAATATACCACATTAATGGGGATGAAGGTTTTAAAAAATGATCATCTCAACTGATGCAGAAAGAGCATTTGACCAAATCCAGCACCCCATTTTGATAAACATATTCAGAGAACTAGGAATGGAAGTAAATGTTCTCAACAAATAAAGAGTACATGTGAGAAACCTGACAGCTAATTTGATACTCGGTGGTGAAAGGCAGAAAGCTCCCTCCTTGGGATCAGGAACAAGACAGGAATGCTTGCATTCACTAGTGCTATTCAGCACCATAGTATAAGTTCTAGCCAGAGCAATTAGACAAGAAAAATAAATAAAAGGCATCCAAATTGGAAAAGAACAAGTATAACTTCCCCTCTTCCCACATGACATGATCCTACATATAGAACATCCATCCCAAAGCATCTACAAGAAAGCTACCAGTGCTAATAAAGGTTTCAGCAAAGTGGCAAAGTACAAGATCAATATGCCAAAATCAGTGCTGTTTCTATACACCAGCAAAGAATGATCAGGAAAAGATATCATGAAAACAATTCTATTTAAAGTGGCAACTAAAATAATCAAATATATAAGAATAAATTTAACCAAGTATATAAAAGACTTATAAACAGAAAATTCCAAATCATTGCTGAAAAAAAGAGTAAAGCAGATTGAAATCAGTGGAAAGACAGTCTGTATTCATGCATTGGAAAACTAAATATTTGTAAGATATCAATATTATCCAAAGTGATTTACAGATTCAACAACATCCCAATGCAAATTCCAACAGCCTTTATTGCAGAAATCAATAAGCCAGTCATCAAATTCATATAAAGGAAAAAGAACTCCAAATAGTCAAAAACATCTTGAAAAAGAACTACCTTGGAGGACTCACACTTCCTGATTTCAAAACTTATTACAAAGTTATAGTAATCAAAACAGTGTGTGAATGGCACAAATACAGATACATAGACCAGTGGAATTGAATTGAGAGTTCAGAAATAAACCCATGAGGTCTATGGATAACTGATTTTTGAATAAGGTGCTTTATCCACCCAATGGTGAAAGAATAGTTTCTTTAACAAATGATTTGGTAAAAAACTGGATATCCACATGCAAAAAGTGAAAGTGGGCCCCTTCTTCACACCATATACCAAAAATTAATTCAAAATGGATCAAAATGGGAGGACAGATGTGGCGCAAATGGTTGGGTACCCGTATCCCATATGGAGAGACCTGGGTTCGATCCCCGGGACCTCCAGGTAAAAAAAAAAAAATGGATCAAAAAACTTCATATAAGAACAAAAGCTATAAAATTCCTATAAGAAAACATAGGAGAATATCCTCAATACTTTGTATTAAGAAACTGATTCTTTGACTTTAAAAAAAAGAAAACATGAAACAAAAGAAAAAAATAGATAAATTGGACTCCATCAAAATTAAAAACTTTTGTGCATCAAAGTTGTCAAGAAATTGAAAAGATAAGCTTTAGAATGGGAGAAAATATTTTGAAACCATATATGTGAGAAGGGTTTGGTATCCAGAATATGTAAAGAACTGCTACAACTCAACAACAAAAAGAAAGACAATCCCATTAAAAATGAACCATGGTCTTGAAAAGACATTTCTCCAAAGAAGATGTACAAATAGCCAATAATTACAATAAAAGATCCTCTACACCATTAACAATTAGGGAATGCCAATCAAAACCACAATGAGATATTAACTCACACCCAGTCAAAGACCTATTTAAAAAAAAAAAAACAGAAAATAACAAGTGCTGAACTGGATGCAGAGAAAAAGATTCTCTTGTGCTTTGTTGGGTTGGTGGGAATGTAAAATGGTTCTGTCATGTTGGAAAACAATTTGAAGTTTCTCCAGAAAGTTAATTGCAGAATTACTATATGACTTGGCAATCCTAGTTTTAGGAATATACCCCAAAGAATTGAAAGCAGGTACTCAGACAGATATCTGTACACAAATGTTCAGAGAAGAATTATTTACATTAACCAAAAAGTGGAAGTAACCCAATTGTACATCAATGGATGAATGGATTAAAAAATGTAGAATATATATACTACAGAATATTATACAGTCATAAAAAGAAATGGAGCTCTGATACATGCTACAACATGAATGAGCCTTGAATTTTTCATGTTGAATGACATAAGCCAGACACAAAAGGACAAATATTGTATGATTTCACTTATATAAAATAAATAGACTATGCAAATTCATAGAGACAGAAAGTAGATTGCAAGGTACCAAGGGCAGGCATGGGTGAAGAATGAGGAATAATATTTAATGGATACAGATTATCTGTTTGGGGTAATGGAAAAGTTTTGGTAATGGATGGTCATGGTGGTAGCATAACATTGTGAATTTAATTAGCACAATTGAACTGTATCTTTCAAAGTGATTAAAATGGAAAAATGTTATGTTGTGTATGTGTTACCACAATAAATGTATTTTTTAAAAAGAAAGAAACCCCCAAATATTTATGGCTTAACGCAAAATAAGTTCATTTCTTTCCTTTGGTGCTTATCCATCATGGACTGGCAACAGAGCTCTGTCCTTTTGATAGACCACATGACCCAGCTATTGGAGGACACATCTGGCACATGGGCTTTTGAGATCACTGGAGAATGGGGAATGAAACATTAAAAGTCAAAAACTTACTTCTAACAGGAAATCACATGCATCATTTTGTTTGCACTTCATTGACAAAGCAAGTCATATGACCACAAATAACTTTACGGGCTTAGAGAAATGCAACACTGCCATTTTCTCCTTATCCACTCCTGCCCTCCCCCAAAAAAGAACTGTAAATATCAATGACTAGTTATACTGAGTCTCACAAAATCTACTGCACTTTCCCCTTGGAATGAATAAGCCTACATTTTTGCGTTCATTTTTTTGTTGTGCAAACCATTGTTTAACTCTTATTTTACTAGTTTTATTATTGCAATTGGTTTCCCCAACCAAGTTAAAAATTCATTAAGAAAGATCTATGCTTTTATTTTTTTTTGCTTCAGATATTTGGAAGAAGGTAAGTCATATTTCTAAAGTTTATGCCTAGCTTGCAATGATAGTTTTCTCACTGCTTGCAGCCTAATTGCTAAGCCAATATGATTTGTCTATAATATTGTTGAAAATGTCAAGCAGATCATTATAAGCATGTCAACATATTTATAAACATATCAATATGTAGTCCTATTACCATGAATCATAGTTAACTTTCCTATTTTCATTTCTTTTCTTAGCCTCTTTTCTTTTCCCCACTGAACTGGTTGAAATGGAAAGGTAATAGGAGTATAAGTCCCTTTGCATCCTCAAGATGTGCCCCCCTGAATTACCCTTTTATTTTAAAGTGTACACAAACAGTCATCTTCCTTTTCCTTCATCTGAAGAAATTTCAGTAGGAAATGGAGTTTAGGGACATAAAAAATGGGGTGTGGTCCACAAATGAATGGACATGGAACAGAAAGAAGAGAATGGAAGCAAAAATGAATACTTAAAAAATGAGAAAAAAAGCTTCCCTACTGAACTGAAATCAGAGATGACTAGGTGAAGTGTGAGCTCCTCTAGCCCATTCCCCAATATCCCTAGAGTTGTTAGAATGAGGGCTTAAGCTAAATTATATGAAATTCAAAGGATAAATTCTAAGTTATCTAGGTTATATTTATCTCTTCTCGTCTACAAAAATTGAATTCTATCTCTTTGAAATTAGTGATAAAAAACTTATTTGTAGATTCATATAATCACGGTGGTATAATAGCTTTAGATATTATACTTTCTAAGTACCTCATTTGAACAAGTGCATTGTCCATGTTTCCTCAGCTAATTAATTGAAAGAACATGATGTACAAACACTGGAAATTATTAACAGATTGTATTGATGTGAATATTCTTAACGTATGATTGTGTATTTTAAATCTTCTTTGTATTTATACAATAATAACTACGTAATCATTGCTCCAAAAACACTTGAACAGATGAATAAACTAATAAATGATCTATTTATATTTAACAGTCTGGAAATGGTATCTTAACATTAGGTGAGGTGTTTTAAGTCCCATAATAGGCCAGGCACTTGGGGTCAGGAAGATACTCCTGCAGGCCTTTACTATGACTCTAGAGAAAATTACCACCAATGCCATTGAATCAGGTCCTGTATGGATAGCAAATTACAGGAATTTCATTTGGTGTCCCCTTCCCACATACTTTGAACAGGTCAGATAAGGCCTGATAAAGAGGAATAAATCCTAAATCTTCTGGGAAAATGGAAGATGAGCATGTTGTCTTGTAATAGTACTGAAATTAATGCTTAGTAAAATCAGATATTACTAAATAGTCTATATTCAAGCACTGGATTTTTTTTTTTTTTTACAATTCTGAGATAAATTTCTATTGACTCAGTCACACTTTAGTCTGAGAAATGAGAGTGGCAGTCATGCATAAACCACACCTTTGAATGTAAAAGAACATTCTTTCCATTTCTGCAAATAGGACAACTCTATAAGTTGGTTCCTGGTATATTAAAAACATAGAACAGATGCCATTAGGCTCTAAATGAATACCTGTTTCAGGTAATGAAAAGGTTACCTCATAAACATGTTTTATTAATCTTCTAAATAGTGCTTTATTTCCATTGAAAAAACACTTAATATTACTTCAAAAGGAATTTTTTAATGTCAAACTAAATGTATTGAGTTTTAAGAAACTTTTGAAAACAAATTGAATTTCTCAAATTTTTGTACTAAAAAAGTGACTAACAAGAAGATGTTATTATCTTACATTGCCAAATATATCTTTATTTGTCATTTATGAGAACATTCAATGATCTGTGTATCAAATTCTTTGGACAAAGAATGGATACATTAAAAATATAGTTAAATGTATTGGTTTAATCATTTTTTCCCCCAGAGAACCTTAAATTTTTAAAATTGAAAATATATTTCTAATATAAATTTAAATGCAAGATAAAAATATATGGAGTATATACTCTGAATTGGAATTTTCCCAAAAAGATATTTTAAAGAACACCCCTGTCAATTCTTAAAGACAAAACCTAGGGAAATTTTGAGAATTTTTTTTTCTATTAGGGAAAAGTAAACCATTTTTTCTTGTGGTGCCATAAATTCTTCCCTATAAGCTGAGTCACTTCAAATATAATATTTCTACTTGTATTGTATTTTAATATGGTTTAGTACCAGTATAACATCCTTTTTTAGTGAATTGCTGCAGGTCACAGAGTGATGAATCCAAAAAATTTAAAGAAAATTTGAAACTTAGATGAATTTTGGGAATCCTACTTTCTGAAAGTTTGTCAGATATATATTATTTTTTCTATGCCCTTTTCTCTGTAGTGAACAATAATTCTTTCAAATAGTTCCTGCCCCAGGAGAGGGCAAGCTTCATAAACTTAAATGGGAAGTTTTATTATAGTTTTTCCCCCCTAAGATTCACTTTCTCCATGATTGTTTTTATCAGCATTTTGCTCCTCAAGCTATTTCGTTTTTTGTTGTTATTGCTTTTAACATAGTATTGCCATTTTTTCAATAAATATTCTGATTTAGCCCACATTTAGCTTCCTGTTTCCTACTTGGCTAATATATATATTTTAAATCTAAATATACTCATTATCCTGTGTTCAGTTATGTGATGCTATGTCTTAATAAAAAATTGCAAAACTGTTATCTGGGGAGTGAGTTGCTATATGGTGCCTCATGGGAACACAAGCTCAGGCACAACCCGAGCTTTCAGCAAATGCCCCATTCATTACTTACACAGAACAATGGGCCAAAATGGGCAGGGAAGAGATCCCATTATGGCTGGTCCAATGGAGACCAACTGCACTGCTTGGGTCTGGGACAGTGGACAGCAGCTCCATACACCCCACTTCATGTAGGAGAAGAGAGACAAGTGTGTACTACCAGAAGGTGAGGTATTTATTTAACTCCAGGGGTAGGGGGCTCTGCCCACTGAGAGGTCCCACCCTGATAAGCAGCTGTGGCTGCTTATTCCCAGTTTCAGGTTTAAGGTAAGGTTTGGCTGTTCCATTAGACCTAAGGTTTCCCCCAGACAGTGAAATAGCCAATAGGTGAGAATGTGACTTTACCAGCATCATTGCAAATAGACACTTATCAGGACCATCTATATGAGATAATTTCACATATTCCAAAGATATTAAATATTCTAATTATTCTCCTGAATGTGTGGAATTTGAGAGGAGACAACATAACTGTTTTGATATGAAATACAGTCTCATATCAAAGCAAGACAATCTCATTTCCAGGAGTGTGCTGGTATGTGAATTCTCTGGAATCAGGGAGAGGCGCAGGAAGTAACTAATGCACAGTATATTTTCCATTGTGTAAATCAACCATCCATGGCCATTTTCAAGCTTCCAATGTGAAGTTACTGAATGAGTAATTGTGATGAGATGTACAGAATCTACTTTTCTGAGCCAGTATCTGCCAGTTCCAGCAAATCACTCTTTCCTTCCCTCCCATTCATTCCCCTAGCTTGCTGCCCAAGAATTACAGTTTTGGAATCATATTTTGGTATAAACTGTGCCTTTCTGAATTCCCTAATTAAAATCAAATTACTTACATTCATTTATACTTTTAATAAATATCCATATGCTCTACTAAGCTATGTATGTAACACAATATCTCTGTCCCTAAGGAGCTCACAGAAATATTAATAAGTAGATACTAATTATATGGAGAAATAAACAAGTATTAACAAAATATATTAGGGGGTAAAGAACTCCTTCCACAAGAAATTTTATACAATCAACAAAGTTTAACTTACATAGATCTTAAGTGTACAGTTTGATAAGTTTTGACAAATGTGTAAATCTGTACAATGATATAATTGACAACCCTGTGAAGACAGAAAACTTGCATCATACCAGAAAGTTTCTCATGTTCCTTCTCAGTCAATCCTGGTCACCTTCTTGAGGAAACCACTTTTATGATATTTAAAGCAAGTGATTAGTTTGCCTGTTGTCTAAAATTCACATAAATGTAACCATAGAATAAACACATACTCTTTTGAATCTGGCTTCTGGCAAAATATTTTTGAAATTCATCCATTATGTTGGGTGTATCTGCAACTCATTCTTTTTTATCACCATATTGCCCATTTTCTTTCTTTCTTTGATCTATTATCTTGTCATAGAATATTTGATTTGTTTCCAGGTCAGCTATTATTAATATAATGTATTTATGTACATTTATAGACAAATCGATTTTTCCACATATTTTTTTATTATTTTGGTTTAAATACCCAGGAGTAGAATAACTGGGTCATAGGGGAGGTACATATTTAACTTTATTAAAAACTGTCAAGCTGCTGCACCCCACTTCAATGAGCTCGAGGTCACATGTGCCACAACAAGCAGACACCTAAAAGAGCAGATGCCACAAGCCAGCGAACACCACAGTCCCTGGGAAGCAGATGTGGCTCAGGCCATTGGGCACTCACCTCCCATGTGGGAGGTTCCAGGTTAGGTTTCTGGTGCCTCCAGGAGAAGGTGCGCAGACAATGAGCAGATAGAAGACAGTCTCACCTGGGGTGGGGGTGGGGGAGTGGAATAAATTTTTTAAAAAGCACAAAAAACTATCAAGCAAGTTGCCAGAATTTTTGTATCATTTTTCATTCTACATTGTGGTTATTTGGAGCTATGTACTCCAGAATACATGATATTATACTTAACCCATCCTTGTTGGTGCAAACCCATTTTAAGTAGGATGTTTTTGATGAGGTTATTTCAGTAAGGAATGGCCCAATCCAGTCAAGATAGGTGTTAATCCTATTACTAAAGTCCTTTATAAGCAGAGTGAAATTCAGACATATGGAAGAAAGCCATGAGAAGCAAGAAGATGAAAGTCAGCAGAACCCAGAAAAGAAGGGAGAGGCCAGGAACAGCCACCATATGCATTGCTATGTGACAGAGGAGCCAAGTCCACGTATCACTGGCAGCCAGCCCCAGATTGTCACAGTCTTCTGGGAGAAAGCATTGCCTTGATGATGCCTTGATTTGGACTTTTCCTAGCCTCAAAACTGCAAGCCAATAACTTCCCATTGTTTAAGCCAAGCCATTGCACAATTTTTGCTTTGGCAATGGGGAAATTAAAACAAACCATCTTGCCAGGATTTCGTGTTGCCTGTCTTTTGTAGAACTATTTTGGCAGGCCTGTAATGGTATCACACTGTAGTTTTAATTTTCATTTCCATAATGACTAATTATGCTGAGCACCATCTTAGCTTCCCAAGGCTATTATAACAAATACCATACACTGGTTGGGATAAGCAACAGGAATTTATTGGTTCACAGTTTTAGAGAATTAAAGTCCAAAACCAAAGTGTTAGCAAGACCATGCTTTCTCCAATATTTGTAACATTGATGATAGCTTTCTGGCATCTAAAGGCCTTATGATTTTTTTTTTTTATTTAAAAATGAAATTAAATAGAGATCCTTCCCTGAAGGAATTTCTAGTCTTTTGGAGGAATAAATCAATACACAGTTAATTAACATTACACTACTACAATAGAGGAAGTACAGGCAATGATGGAAACAGAGGAGAGAGGTCTCTAACCCAACCTGAAGGGTAGACAGAGATTTCACAAAAATATAGAAAATTTCAAGAGGCAGAAAAATGCTTCAAATGCAGCTTCAAATGCTGCCAAATGATGAAATAGGATTAAGAAATAACATATGCTTCAATATAATGTTAAGCAAATAAATAAAATTGAAATAGGTTTAAGAGTTACTGGGACATATTATTTCCATTTCCAGCAGTAATGGTTGGCAATAGAAGCTGAAAGGATCCTGAAAGGGCTCTTTTCTCAAATACAATCAAAGACTACCAAAATTAAAACAAGTTAATATTTTAAGTATCTCATGGCTTACGAGGAAATATTCCAAGGGAGTAGAAGAGGACAGTGTGCTGTAATAAGGAACAAAGGGGTGATTTTCTTTTGTTTCTTTTGCTCCAGGCAAAAGGAAAAAAGAAAAGAAAAGAAAACAAACAAACAAACAAACAAACAAACAAAAATCAGAACAATCAATATGAGCTTACAACTAAATATTATCAAACACATAAGGGAACTAACTGCCATTAAGGAGAGCCACCAGAAAGATAAATAAAACAATGGATTTTCTCCTCTAATTATTTCAGGCACTGAAATTTTTATTCATTAGTTATAAAATGCCTATATATGAAAATATTAATGGATTAAAACATGAATAAAATGAGTAAAGTAGAAAGTACTATCAAAATTGAAAGATTAAAACAATATCTACACTAAATTTTTAGAAATTAGAAATGTATTCACTGAAATTAACTTTGGATAGATGAAATAGCATGTTAGATATAGCTTAAGATAGAATTAGTAAATTGGAAAATTGATATAAGGAATATGTATAATGCAGCCTATAGAAATAAGGAGGTTCAGAATATGTTGAGGCATAGAGAAAGAATATGAAAATATGTCTACTTGTAATGTCTAAAGGAGATAATGTAAAGACTGGGAAAATGGCAATATTTGAAGAGATGGTGGTTAAATATTTTCCAGAATAGTTTTTATGCATTTTCAGGTTTATTAAATAAGACATATACCAATCAAAATGTATCAAAAGAAATTCACAGCTAGACACACTATAAAACATAAAATGAAATCTTAAAGCATGTAGAGAAAAATATAATTCAAATATATTTCTAATATAATTCAAAAGATGAGCTTTGAACTATTATCACTCCTCTTAAACAATGGAAATCAGAAGACATTGCAATGATATCTATGTAACCAGTGAAAATCTATTTTTTAAAAAAGCAGTATAGATATTTTTGGATAAATAGAGGAAGGAGAAAAAGGAAAATAATTAATTGTCATTTGAGAAGCTTTTAAAGCACAGGAAAGAGATGAAAACCTAGCATATCATTTGGATAAAGCAGGGCTAAGAGAAGGTTTTGTTAAATGGCTAATTTGCTTATTGAAGCAGTGAAAGAGGAGTGAATGAAGCTGTTGAAGTAAAAGTAGGTGTGATTGGAGTCAAGAGTTAGTGAAATAGTTATCTGATCTATATGAGGGATTTGAAAGTAGTTTTTCTTTTTAGAAGGGCAGAGCTTTGACCATGAAGATGAGTGGAGCACTGTTTATCAGATTTCATCTGAATAATCTCAAGAGTTTATGGATGTAATATTCAGATGCTCATAAGTTATATGAATTGGTCTTTTGTGTGTTTTTTGTTTTATATTTTCATTTGATGATAGCCTATAACTTTTACTACCCAATATTCAAGATAATTTGCCACTCACTGGCATTATAGACTACATATTCTACTTTCTTGAAGAAACACCTTCCAAACTGATATCTATGGCATTTGTGGTTACTTGAATAGATCCTTGTAAATTTGGATTTCTTCAGTGTCTGTACCTTACTCAAGCTTGTGAAACACTTGGATAAAATGTTACCTTAAGATAGATAAGAACCAGGCAATTTTGAAGGTACACCTCAAATTATATAGCATGGCTATTTAGTGGAGTCAAAATTGCATAAGTTCATAGTATTTTTCAGCAGGACTAATCAGCATAGGAAAATGAAGAAAACAAATATTGTAGTTTTCCAAGATTTTCTGGTTAAAAAGAGAAATTTCTCAGAAGATCCAGGATGTAGGAAAATATAAATGCTTATGAAAAAATCTGACACTTACCAAGAGATTCATAAAACTGGATAGACTCAAAGATCATTTCTCTATTATACAAACTCAATAAATAGGGTCTGAGCAATTCAAGGAGTGTATGTAAATTCCCAAAATTAATCTAAAGATTCAGTTCAGACATCTCATCTGTAATCTGACTCCCAAATGACCACAAAGTATCCAATTGTGAAGCAAAAAAAATTCCATTTCATTGTACTCTTATTTATCAATATTTTTTTTTCTTTTTTAAATTGTCTTTTATATATTTCTCAATCTCATAACCATCTAACCACTACCTCCACTCCCTCCAAAGACATTTTAACAATATCACTCACTTCCCAAACTGGAACAATTTAGAGTAGTCACAAATGGTACCATCATTCATTCATTTTTTCATGCCAAAAAATGTGATATCCTTAATTCTGTTTCCTCCCCGCATCATCATGCAATTCATCAAAAGTTATTGATTTTTCTATCTCTAAAATGTGTCTAAAATCTCTCAATGCACTTCAATTTCTGCTACTACCATCCAGGCAGAGAAGATCAAAATTTCTAATGTCGACTGCTCTAACAGCCTCCCTTCATCTACTTCTTGGGATCTCAAATACCTACTCCACAGAGCAATGAATATGTCATTAAATGTACAATAGGTCATGTTAATGACTTCATTAAAATTTTAATAGCTTTTTATTGCAATTAAAAAGTGAGTTCTCCTTACCATGGCTCACCACATCATGCCATAATTTGGCCCCTGCCTAATTTTCAACATAATTTTCCATGATTGTCCTCCCCAAGGGCTATGCTTGAGTTCAACTAATCATTAAGTTAGTCAACTATATCAAATTTTCCAGGCACAGGGCCAGTGTACATATTCCTTCTTCTGCCTGAAATGATCCACTTCCACTCTTTGCATGGTTAGTGACTTCTCATCCATTCGGTCTCAAATATTACCTTTTCTGACAGATTTTCTCTAATAACCACCCTATCTATAGGAGGTCTTATACCATCCCATAATTTGCTCTATCTCATCCCTTAATTTCATTCCATTATTGCAATTTTAAATACTTTATTTTTCTTGAATCTTTCTCCTTGACTGGAATACAGAATTCATGACAATAGCATCCATTTCTTCCTTATTTACATGCTATTCTTATATCACACAGTTTCAGGTAAATAGTAGGACTTTAAATATTGTTGGCTGCTGAGTAAAATGAGATCTTAAAAAGGTCATTGTTCTGATTATATCCACCTCTGATTAAATAAATGGAACTTAGTTTGGGGAGAAATTTTAAAGGTAATTTAGTCAAATATCTGACTTCACTGAGTATTCCTTTCCCCATGAAAAAAAAATATTATTTTCTCAAAGTTAAATAATGAGACAAAAAAAAAGTTGGCTACAAGGGTCAGTTGTTTGTCTGCTTCTTCCCCATTGCTGCTAGTTCAAATGACTTGGAAAATAAGAATGTCCATGAGCAATATTTTCAATCTCAGCTACCAGAACAATGGCCATTTATTGATACTAAGCTACAATTCATTCCTCTAGTGATATAAGGTGAATGTCTTTACACATTTTGTTTTACTATTAGTCGAGAACAGAGGTTCTACCTATTCCAAGTGAGAGAAATCCTCTATCTTCCAGATTTGGGCCATGAAGCCATGAATTCTAACTTTAGTAGAATATGTTTACACATATTTTTTAAAATTACTTTTGAAAAAATTTTCTTAGTTCTGAATTATGAAAATGCTCACACCGAGTGTGTTTATTGTTAAATCTGCTATTGTCTAAGTTTGTCAGGGCTGCTATAACAAATACCAAAAAAAAAAAAAATGGGTAGCTTAGACAACAGAAATTTAATAGCTCACAGTTTGGAGGCTAGAAGTCCAAAATCAACACTGCAGCAGGTTATGCCTTCTCCCTGAATTCTTTAGCGTTTTGGTGGTGGCTTGCCGGCAATCAGTCTCTGCCTCTGTCATATGGCAATCTGTCTTCTTGGTTTCCCCTGTGGTTTTCTTTACCTGTCCCCAAATTTCCTTTGCTTCTGAGGATTCCATTCATACTGGATTAAGGCCAACCCTGTTTCAGTTTGGTGTCATCCAACTAGCATTTTTGAGGTTTCTATTTACAAATTAGTCTGCACCCACAGGACCAAGGTTTAGGACTTCATTGTGCGTTTGTGGGGAACATGATTCAATCTACCACAGCTATCATTAATTATAATGTGATTTTTTATAATTATCATTTCATATAACATTGACTTCCCACTTGAACAATTATGTATGCCAATAACAATATTCTAAAACCAGTGAAACTGATATATCATGTGGTATGAGCATAATTTTGACATACTTCCTAATATGTTTGACTAATGCAGGATTTGCATGATAGTAAAACCTGGAAATGAATATCAGTAGGCTCTTTTCTATTATCTATGTCAAAATAGATGCTTTATCTTTTAGACTCTGAAAGTTTTTGTTCTTGAGTTAATAGTTACTCTTGACATACATATCTCTAAATGCTTGTTGGCAAATGAAGAGGTTGGATTTTTTTAAAAGTACTCCATTCTATAATATTATAATTCCTTCCAAAATATTTCTTTGACTTTCTGGTTATATTTTTTTGAAATACAATGCTAGCTTTTCTCATTATTTTAGATTAGGATGTCCTCACACTGTCTTTTTCCTTTCACTTTTCTCAAAAAAAAAAAAAAAAAGGAATTGATTAAGCACTTGTTCCAGATACTAAAAAATGCAAGTGCTGAGCATGTTAAATTTAAATTTAAATTTAAATTTTTTCAAAGTGTGAAAAAAATACTAATCAGATATATTTGTTGATTCTAATCATGGCTGCTTATCATTGATGCCAAAACACCTGGCTAATTTAC
>JAQZBX010008532.1:0-47885 GCA_029593785.1 Cabassous unicinctus | reverse complement strand
TTTTTTTTTTCTGGTCATATTCCCAATATTGCTATATCACCCTGATGCCTAGAAAACCTCTTACAAGAGCAAAAGTGATTTATTCAAAAGACAGAAGTTTTGATATTATTTTTCAAAGAAAGGTCACTTTACATAGTGAATACCCCAAGAGTAAAATGAGATAAATTATAAATCAGCAATTTTCAAAAGAAAATATACAAAGGACAACAAAAGTTGAGAAATATTTATGTGAAGTACTTTTTATGATATTAAATTAAAAACTTTTGGAATCAGCCATTAGTTTAGGTTCCTTGTTGTTAAAGCAAATACCATGCAATGGGTTGTCAAAAAGAGTGGGAGTTTATTGGCTCATGGTTTTGAGGCTAGGAAAAGTGCAAACCAAACATCATCAATTTGATGATTTCTCCCTGAAGGCTGTGTGCTCCAGGGCTGGCTGCTGGTGACCGTTGTCCTTGCACATGGCTGCCTCTCTTGACCCCTGCCTTCTCTTTCAGGTTCTGTTGACTTTCAGCTTCTGGCTGCTCTCTCTGTGGCTTCCTATCTGCCTGACTTTCATTTTTTTTCTATACTTCTCCAGCAATGAGATTAAAATTCATCTTGATAGAGTTGTGCGAAACCTTAACTGAAATAACCTCATCAAAGGATCTACTTAATGTGAGATTACACACATAAGAATGGATTAACTTTCAGAACATGTTTCTCTGGAGTACATAGCTCTAAAACCCAACATGAATCCTGAATTGGAATCTCAATATATCTCATGGTTGCTCTTTAAATTTGGACAGGAACTGAATCATTCTAAATCTTAATATCTTCACCTATACCCTAGGGATATCAGTATTCATTGCTCTTACGAGGTTAGTAAAATTTAAATATATGTTATAAGCTTATCACAGTTTCTATCTATCAGTAAATGAATAGTTACCAATAACAATGAAATAGGGTCTAAATTTTCTCTATCTCAATTTTCAGCTTCTCCATTTCACCACACTTTCAGAATTTCCATGTCACATTTATACCATCTTATTTCAATTATTTATCATTCTCACGAGCAATTGCAGGTTTGCACTCTTCTAACCAATATCCACATTGACTATAAGGTATCTTTCTATATTAAAAAGTTGATCATCAAATTCAAATACTTATAACATCAATTGTTCCCCAGTGGATAATTTGGCCAAGATGTCATAGCTCAAACATAAGTTGAACTGTTCATAGCTGAACTGCCATCATCCCCTTTCACTGCAGTCCACCCTGAACCCATTGATGTCTAAGATATTGAGCTTGAATTGCACCTTCACCAGCACACTGTATTTTCCTTGCTCAGCACATTTATAATATTGCTTATTTAAGTTTGGGGGCTCTCCATTGCTCCACTTGGAATATTTTTACTCCCTTTCCTTCTGAATATACCAACCTCACTTCAGGTCAGCCTAGAATCACCTCCTTTTGGACATTATTCTTAATAGCTCTATGGAAGATGACAGCTTCATCCATGCACTGAATTTGGATGTCAGGGAGTGAAATATACTTAAGGTGAAATGCTTCCAAAACTGTATGAAGAATGGCTTTCCTGGGGCAGAACATGAGAAGAAAGTTGGTACACCATTACATACTCACGATTTCAGAATATCACATTTACATTACACTGGTGAACTACTTCTATTGATTTTTGAGTATGGTTGATTAACCTGTCAAGGCTTATTTATATTCACAAACAAATACCTAGCTCCAGAACCACTTGTTGAAAAGAATGTCTTTCATTATTGAATTGCCCTGGCATCTTTGTTGCACATCTATTAAACCTATATGTGTGAGTCTATTTATGGGCTCTGCATTTGGTCACATTGAAATTTGTTTTTCTTTACATGAATTTGATGATCTTTTGATTACTGTAGCTTTACAGTCAATCTTGAAATCAGGTAGTGTGAGAATTCCAACTTTGTTCTTTCTCAAAATGGTTTATTGATTCTAGTTCCTACTCATTTCTTATAAATATAAGAAATGGCTTACCAATAGCTACTATTGAAAGACTACAATAGTTTTCATTTGGATTTCACTACACCTGTGGATTTATTTTGAAAGAATAGATTTTTAAATAAAATTGGAACTTCCAAATAATTAAATAGTTTTATAGGCAAAATACCCAAAAGGCCTCCAAAAACTGTCCCTTGGTGTATGTGCCTTTCCCTTGGGTATGTTTAGGATGGTGAATATGATGGATTGCACTCTCATGTTTGCATTAAGTTATAAAACAAAGATTAAGGGATTATGTAGGCAGAATTATTGTTTCAAACCTGTGACCTTTAGCTAATCAAAAGGGTGATTACTTTGGGTGTCATTTACTTCCTAAATGAGCCAATAAGCTTTCAAATGTTAGTTAAGGATGATTTGATGGTTCCTCAGGAATCTAAATATAGAATTGTCATATGATCCAGCAATCCCATTGCTGGGTATAAACCCAGAAGAATTGAAAGCAGGGGCACGAACAGATATGTGAACACCAATGTTCATAGCGGCATTATTCTTTATTACTAAAATTTGTAATCAGCGTATTTGTCTATCAATGGATGAATAAGTAAGCAAATTGGGGTGTATACATACAGTGGAATTTTACTCAGCTGTAAGAAAGAATGAATTATTAAAATATGGATGAATCTTGAAGATCTCATGTTGAATGAAGTCAACCATTCACTGAAGGACAAATATTGCATAATCTCACTGATATGATTCAAGCATATTGAACACTCTCACAGAAACAGAGTCTGGAAAATAGATTACAAGTAAATAGGATGGGCATAGAGAGTGGTGATATGAAGGTTAATCTGAACAGAATTTATGATAAGGTGGAAAGGATTGCTTTGTCAGTGGATAGGGTGATGGTAGTAGGCAGGGATGTGAGTGGGGTTTACAGCACGGAAGTGTGAGAGTGAGCAAGGTTGGGGGAGTGGATTCAGATATCCAAAGAACTAGGGGGAGGGCTGGAGAAAGGAACAGGTGAACTCTGGAGATGTGGAGATCTGTGGTTGAACAGACAATTGTGGGAATATTATTTTGGCAAATATGGCAGGGGAGGGTCACTGGTGCAGGGTGTCAAGGGTTAGGGGATGTGTGGCGAAGGGTGCACCTGAGACATGGGTCTATGGAATATGAATGTGTTCATGTTGTCATATGATATTAACTCAGTGTTCAGAGACTCACACAATATGCAAGAAAATATAAACTCCCATCTTGGGAAATCCTGCAGTGTTCTCAAATAGAGGGGCAAGAATCACTCAAGGAGAAAGAAAGTGCCTTATAAAACAGACCAATATATCAAGTTGTATTAGTCAGCCAAAGGGTTGCTGATGCAAAGTATCAAAAATCTGTTCACTTTTTATTAAAAGGTAATCATTTGGGGCAGAAGCTCACAAAGCCATGAAGTATAAGTTACTTCCCTCACCAAAGTCTTTTGCCACATGTTGGACAAGATGGCTGCCAGTGTCTGCCAGGGTTCATTCTTCCTGTTTCTCTTAAGGCTCCACGGTTCCAGCTTCTTCCAATATCAACTGTAGGTTGGGATAAGTCTTGTCTCTTTCCTGGGACGCATTTCACTCTGGGCTTAGCTGTAGTTATAGGATAGCAGGCTTTTTCTCTTCCCTGGCCTTCTGCCACATGTAATGATCTGTCTCACTTTCTTTGTGCTCTCATCCCTGTGTATTTACTTCCAAGATCTCAAGCATCAAAACTCAAACTCTTTCCTCTGCTGTGTGGTTTTCTCTGTGATTCCCCACCCACAAGAGGCAGGGCCGCAACATCTTACTCATATGGCTGAATCAAAGCCCTAGTATTAATTTAATCAAGTAAAAGTGAAACTTCTGAATTTAATACAATCAAACAGAATCAGGAGCCCAGAGGAAAAGAACAGATTACAAAGATAATCAGTATTTCTTTTTGGAATTTATCAATAATATCAAACTGCCACACAAGTCCTCAATACTTATGCATATGACTATGAAACTCATTCTTGTAAGAAACAGCCTATTAATAATTATTGCCTAAGAATTACCTCCTGAAAACCTCTCTCTAAGTCAAACTCAACATATAAAAGCATTACCTACCCCCAAATGGGACATAACTCCCGGGAATGTGCCTCCTGGCACTGAAAGATTAATACCAAGCAACAAACAGTGATGCATTTGGAAAAAGACCTTGACCAAAAGGGTCAAATCTTAAATAAAAAGAGTTTTTGAAGCTGAGATTTCAAAATCAGTCAGGAGTTCATTCCAGAGGTTATACTTATGCATGTCTCAGGCAGATATCACAATCTGCATCTATAAACAAACCCTATTAGAGTGGTGCTTCTTAGTTTACTAAAGACATCCAGACACTATAGGTAAGGTATATAACTCATTGAAATAAGCATCTCATCAGTGGGACCTACATTGGAATATATGAGTACCTCTTTTCACAATATAATAGAGTTTGACTCATTTATATTTCCCCTACACATGATTTTTTTACCACTATTATTTAAGCCTATAAGTAGCACTATACCCATTAAATATATGATTCAGAGATTTAAATCTATGGTCTGTTCATATGCTTGTTCATCCCTGAATCTCAGAAGAGAATCAGACAATACCAATTCTTCAGCTCATCTCAATCACCCATGACAGATAAAAAAAAAATGATGATGATGGACAGCCCCTATTATAAAAAACAAAGTATCTACAAATGCAAGGAAAATAGCTTCTTCCATCTGCCCCTTCATATATAAAACCCCAGATATAGAAACTATGAGAAAAGAAATTAGAGACCAGTATCTCTAATGAATATAGATGCAAAAATCTCCAACAATATACTTGTAAATCATATTCCAAAACACATTAAAAGAATTGTGCACCATGATCAGGTGGGTTTTATCCCAGGTATAGAGAGCTGGTTCACATGGGAAAAACAGTCAATGTGAATATACCATATTAATACATCAAATAAGGAAAATCACATGATCTTCTTGATGCAGAAAAGGAATTCAAAAATTCCAGCATTTTTTTCTTGATAAAAATACTTAAAAAACTAGAAATAGAACAAAATTTTCTCAACATGAAAAAGGGCATACACACACACACACACACACAAAACCCTGCTAATATTTTTCTCAAATGTGAAAGAACATGAGATTTCCCATTGAGATCACGAAAAAGTTCAAGATGCCCACTGTCACCACTGTTATTAAATATTGTGCTAGAAGATCTAATCTAGATAGAGTGATTAGGCAAGGGAAAGAAGTAAAAGGAAACAAAATTAGAAAGGAAGAAATAACAATTCCTACACTCAGAAAGTCCCAAGAATACTACATAAAAGTTGTTAGAACTAATAAACATCTTCAGCAGTACGCTGAGATAAAAGGTTAATATGCAAAATTTAAAAGAATTCACAGTCCAACATGTAAACCATATTTAAAATCATTGACCATGGTTAGTAACAATGTTTCAATATTTGTACATTAATTGTAGCAAATGTAGCATCCTAATGTAAAACATTCTTAATTGAGGAGAAGGGCAAAGGGGAAGATGTTGGGTTAATAGGAAACTTCTATATTCTGTATGTGACTTTTTTGTAACCTAAAGCTTCTATGAAGATAAAGTGAAAAAATAAGATACTGAGGGAATATATGGAAGAATATGTCACTGTACATACAAGACAACAGGTCTTACAGTGATAAATGACATAATGTCAAAAATATTTTTTTATTATTCCAAATTTTTTCATATTTTGTATTTTACTTTTTATTTTTAAAACTATCATTATTATTTCATTTTCTTATTGTTCTTATTTGGTTATTTTGTTGGTTTCATTTTTGAAGAAGTTTTGGATCACAGAATCATCACAACTGTGGCAGGGGACGATCATTGGTGCAGAGTGTCAGTGATGGGAGATACACGGAGGAGGTTCACCTGGGGCATACTGCAAATGCTTATGAATGTATTTAATTGTTCATGGGGTATTGTCACTGTGAGTGGAGACCCCCCCCCCAGTAACTGAATGATTATCAAATTTCCATGCTGGGAAACTCTGCCACATTCTCTAATGAGACAGCAAGAATCCCCCGAGTGCAGGGACAGTGACTAGTGAAGGAGGATGGACCACTGACAGGCTCTTGATATTGATGGACCCTTATGGACCCTTTCTTTTGAAATTGAAACTTAGCCCAGTATTATAGGTTGCCTAATACTTATCTCATGAGACTGTACTTGTTGCTCATAGTTGGCCTCTCTCTAAGCCAAATTGAGCATATTAATTCATTACCTACCCACCCCCAACATGGGATATGACAGACAGGTATAAGCCTCCCTGGAACCAAGGGATTATTACCAAGTGCCACCTAGCAATACACTTGGAAAAAGACCTTGACCCAAAGGGGGAAAGGGTAAATACAAATGCGTTCTTTTTTTTAATGTATTTTTTTTCTAAAAGATAGTTAGATTACATAAAATGTTACAGAAAAAAATATAAAGGATTCCCATATGCAGTGCTCTCCACACCTCCCACTTTTCTCCGTATTAACAACTTCTCTCATTATTGTGGTACATTCATTGCAATTAATGAACACATTTTGGAGCATTGCCACTAATGATGGATTATAAAGATTATAAATCTCTTATATGGCTAAGAGATTTCAAAGTGAGTTAGTATGCTATTCCAGAGACTACACATATGCACTTCTCATTAGGGTCTCATTGCCTACCACAGTAAATAGTGCCTCAAACAGAGGGGATGCTGAGGGCTCTAGAGACATCCAGACACTAAAGCCAGGGAAGTGCATGTAAGAATTTGGCACCCTCCCTGTAGGCCCTACTTTGGAATTTATGCTCCCCAGTGTGAGACAGTTGGGCTCATTTGTGATTTCTGTATACATGACTCTTCTATATCTTCTATTTGAAACTATAATTATTACTAGACTTGATAGGTGTATGTCCAAAAGACTCTGAATCTCAACAGAGTTGCAAGACCTGCTCTCCATTTTGTTGGATTCACCCAGAACAACAAACTAGGTGATGATGATGGACAATATCCATCTCAAGGAAAAATGAGTATCTGCAACTGCAAACCCAATAGTCTGATCCATCTATCTCATGTGATGTAAGCCTCCTCTCAATTAGAAGCAGAGTGGGCATCACCATCCCAGAATCTTCATGATTGTAGAATGATTAATGGACTAAAGGAGACTTACAGCTATTGTACTACAGACATATTAGTATTCTAGCAATGGAAGGATGTTTATTTTTGATGTGGAGGTAGTGGCCACAGGAGATTCTGAGAGGAGGGAGAGGGAAAAATAGTTATAATATGGTGGCATTTTTGGTACATTGGTATCATCTTGAATGATATTGCAGTGCTGGATACAGGCCATTATATATTCTGTCATAATTACAAATTTTTTTGGGATAAAATGCAAGCTATAATGTAAACTATAATCCATTCTTAATGGTAATCCTCCAATATGTGTTCAATTGTAACAAATGTACCACACTAATGAAGGATGTTTTTAGTATGGGAAAATGTGGGATGGGTAAGGAGCAAAGCTTAAGGGAATCGCCTATATTTTTATGTAACATTTATGTAATCTAAGATATTTTAAAAAATTAAAAAATAAAAAACAATATGCAAAAACTGTAGTGCTTCTGAGGAGGAAATCAGGAAAAACATTCCATTTACAATAGCAACAAAAAATCGAATATTTAGGAATAAACTTAAACAATGATTTAAGGAATCTATATTCAAAAAACAACAATACATTGCTTAAAAAGCAAAGTCTTAAATAAGTGGAATCACTTTCAATGCTCACAGGTTAGAAGATGAAATATTGTGAAGATGCCATTTTTCCAAAATTGACTTTTAGATTTAATGCAATCCCAATTAAAATTCTAGTAGCTTAATTTGCACATATGGAAAATACAATTATCAAATTTATTTGGAAAGGTAAGGGGCCCTCAAAAGCCAGAAATAACATGAGAAAGTATAACAAAGCAGGAGGACTCTAACTTCCTGTTTATAAAGCATATTACAAAGCTACATTGCTAAAAAAGCATGCTACGTTTCTAAGGACAGATATATTGAACAATGACATCAAACTGAGAGTTCAGAAATAGTTCCTCACATCTAATGTCAATTGATTTTTTGACAAGGCATCCAAATCCACTCAACTTTGTACAGTCTCTTGAATAAATGCTGGTCAGAGATCTGGATATCCATAACCAAAAGAAAAAAAAGAGGACACCTATCTCATACTTCATACAAAAATTAACTAAAAATGGATCAACAATCTAAATATAAACCCAGAATCATAAAACTCCTAGAAGAAAATGTAGGGAAAAATTTTCAAGATATCATGGTAAGAGGTGGTTTTTTAGTCCTTAAAACCAAAGCATGAGCAGTTAAAGAAAAAAATACACAATGGGACCTTAAAAAAAAAAAAATTCGTTTTTCAAAGCACTTTGTCAAAAAGTTGAAAATGAATCCTAATCAATGGAAGAAAATATTTGGAAACCATATATCCAATAAGGTTTAATGTGCATGATATATAAAAAGATCATATATTTCCAATGTAATAAGATAAGCTACTGAACCAAAATATGGCAAACGATTTGAAAAGATTTTTTTCAAAGAAGAAATACAAATGGCTAAAAAGCACCTAAAAAGATGTTCAACCTCACTAGCTATTAGGGGAATGCAAATAAAACTACAATGAGGTACCCTTTCACACTCTATAGAATGGCCATTATAAAAAAATAAAAAACCCAGAAAGCTATACAAGTGTTGTAGGAGATGTGGAGAAATAGGAACACTGACTTTTTGTTGGTGGGAATGTAGAATGGTACAGCTGCTGTGGAAGAATGGCAGTTCCTCAGAAAGAAAAATATAGATCTGCCATACAATACAGCAATGCCACTGCTAGGTATATACTTGGAAGAACTGAAAGCAAGGATAGAAACAGAAATTGCATAATGACGTTATATTCACAATTGAAAAATTTAGAAAGAACCCGTGTCCATCAACTCATGAATGGATAAATAAAATATGGTATATACATACAATGGGTTATTATTTATTTGTAAAAAGAAATGAATTCTTGATGCTTGTGACAACATGGATGGACTTGGAAGACAATAGATTGTGTCAAATAATTCAGGCAAAAAATACAAATGCTGTATGATCCCACAAATATGAACTAAATATAATATGTTATCTCAAGGAGTTAATAGCTAGAAGATAGGTCACCGGAAGATAGAATGAATATAGAAAATGGGGAGCTGAGGCTTAATTTATGCAGAATTTGTAAGAAGGTTCATTGTAAATGTTTGGAAGTGGATGGAAGTGATAGAAGCACCTTACAGTGATTGTAATTAGAGGGGCAATATCAGGGTGACTGTGGTTGAAATGGAAATTTTAGGGTAATATATGTTATAAGTAAATCTAGAGGATAAGTCATGATATTCTTATAGCATGAGGAACCAGTTGTGGATGATACATGAGGCCAAATGTACAAATATAAGAATGTTCTTACATGACTTAGAAAAATGAGCATTAATATTACAAGATCTTAATAATACGGTGGTATATGGACAAAAACACACCTAAAACAAATTATAAACTGCAGTGAATAGCAATATATTAATATTTTCTATCAATTGTAAAAAAATATTCTAAGTGAAAGAAACTGGTTATAAAATATATATTTTTGACTCATTTATATAAAATTAAAATATAAGGAAATTTATGGGAATGGAATTAGATTAAGCAGTTATATATGACGGGGATGGATAGAGGGATGGAGAGGTGACTGTTAAAATTTAGGGGTAAAGAAAATGCTCTAAAGTTGATTGTAGTGATGAATGCAAAACTCTTTGATTATACCAAAAGCCATCAAATGTACATTTTGGATACATTGAAAATATCTCAAATTATTTCTCTTTTTTTTTTTTTTAAGTAAAAACACTACTCTTAATGTACCTTTCCAGGTAACCAGGAGTTTTTATAGAGATATGTATGCTTGTGCACTTAGGAGTTTGGTATTGTTTAAGAATTCCAAAAATAAATATTGGATTGTGTTTGTAAACTGGTCTTTTCTGCTGGGAACACTAAATTGTATTAGATTCAGAGGTTTCACTTTTACTTGATTACATTATGGTTAAGGCTTTGAGTGGGCCAAATCAGTAGGTGCGCAGGGACTCCTAGATAAAATGACACAGCAGAGAAGAGAGCTGGAGTTATGATGCTGTAGCCCTGGGAAGTAAATACACAGAGAACCAGATATATTAGGAAAGAGAGAAGACTCCATTAAACACCGCAGAGGCCCTTGGAAGAGAATGAGCCTGATAGTCTAGAGCTGTTCTTGTGAAGAGAGCAGAGCAGCTGAGACTGGAAAGAATGAGCCTTAGAGAGAGAGAGACAAGCCTTATGCTAGCTTAGAGCTGAGAGTAGAAGGAGTTGGGACCACACACCTTAGTAAGAAGAGGAAGGTTGAAGCTTTGCAGAGACTGACAGGCATTTGCTCAAACATGTGGCAATAGACTTTGTAGTGGGAAGTAACTTGTCCTTTATGGCCTTGTAAGTTAAGCTTCTACCCCAAATAAATACCCTTTATAAAAGCCAACATATTTCTAGTACTTTGCATCACCACCCCTTTGGCTGGCTAATGTAAAATTTGGTACTAGAAGTCCGGTTGTGTTTTTGCAAATACCAAAATGCTGGGATGGTTTTATAAAAGGTTAGGGGTATTTTTTGAAGAAATTGTGAAATGCTTGATGGAAAAGGTTTAGATTGCTTTGAAGAGACTTTTTGTAAGAATATGGATTCTAAAGAGTTTTTTTTATAAGGCTTTAGAGGTAAATGATGAAACTATTATTGGAAACTGGTAGAAAGGTGATCATTTTTAAAGTTGGCTAGAACCTAACAAAATTGACTCCTGATGTTGTATGGAAGACAGATTTGAAAATGGTGAGCCTGCACATTGAGCTGAAGAGCTCTCCAAAGTAAACTTGGAGAAGGCAACTTGGCCTCTCCTTGCAGGTTATAGTAAAATGCTAGGTGAGAAAGATAAGCTGATCACAAAGAAAACAGAATCTTTTTCTGGAAATTCCAAATCTCTGGAAATCAAGCCCCCAGATGATAGTGCCACATTTAATGACTTAACTAAACTTGGAGCTTGTAAAGTAGGATTCACAATGCAGTTATCTGAGAAAGACTTGTGGAAAGTCTTACTTTCTGGTGCCTTGACTCCTTCTTGCATGTTAAACCAAGCTTTTTGAGAGAGCTGTATGAAGAAAACCACAGTCACCCTGGAGCGAAAGGGACATTGAAGAGAGATGTGTAAGGGAAAACAGGTTCAAGGGGAAAACCACAGAAGCTGAGGTCAGGAATTAAGACAACTCCTTGAGCTAAGACACAGACCCCAGTCACATGAACTGAGGGAGTGAGTTTGTCCCAGCATTTGAAGAGGGTTGGTATTGCAGCCAGATTTTCAGTGAGAGTTTTGCTGCCCCACAGTACAGGGAGGGGGAGCACATTCCTCATGTGTTAGAGATGGTAAGGTCGACACCCTATATGTCTGAGAAGGTTGGGCCTGATCCCCATGGGATTAGGGAAGGAGGCCAGGTCATCAACTCATTGCTCTGAGAGGGTTGTGACTGTATGCTAGAGTTTAGGGAGGATATTACCTTCACCTCACTGTACTAGGGGGGTTAAGACTAGACCACAGAGATGGGGAAATGTGTGGCCATCATGCCAATGCCCTTGAAAGGTGAGGTCTGGAGCTCAGTTGCCATCCAGATGCTGATTGAGGGTCAAACAAAGAAAATGGTCGTTGGGATAGACTGAGTAAAAGATGAGTCTCCATGAGGGCCCAGGGAGAAGAAACCATCAACTTAAGAATGATTCTTAGACTCTGAAATCCAATGAACTATGCCCAGCATGTTTACAGAACTGTAAGGGACATGTAAAACTCATGTTTCCTTCCCAATTTCTCCCTATGGTGATGCAAATGTGCATCCTTTGTCTGTCCCTTTGTATATTAGAAAGCAGATAAATGGTTCTATAAGTTTCAGAGTCCTACTGCTAGATTGGACTATACTCCAAGACAAACTGTATTTTTTAAACTAAGTGTGATATGATTTTGTACTTAGCACTGTTACTGAAATAAGGTGTTCAGAATATTGTAACAACTTTTTGGAATTCAGAGGGTGGAGTTTAGGAGTTTGGCATTGCTTATGAATTCCAAAAATAGATACTGGATTTTGTTTTCAAACTTTTCTTTTCCTCTGGACATATTAGATTGTATTAGATTCAGTGGTTTCACTTTTACTTGATTAAGATGAAGGCTTTGATTAGGCCACATCAGTAGGACATTGATCAAAGGGGCAGTAATTCACAGAGAAAATGCCATGGCAGAGGAGAGAGTTGGAGTTTTGATCTGGAGATCTGGGTAGTAAATACACAGAGAAGCAAATATGTGAGAAAGAGAGAAGGCTCCATTTGATGCATCAGAGACCCCAGGAAAAGAATGAGCCTGATTGTCATAGCTGACCTTGTGAAGAGAGCACAGCAGCTGAGCCTGGAAACAAATGAGCCTTGGAGAGAGAGACAATCCTTATGCCAGCCTAGAGCTAAGAATGGAAAGAGCTGGGACCATGGAACCTTATTTGCAAGAAGAAGTTTCAACCCTCACAGAGGCCAGCAGCCATCTTTCTCCAACACATGGCAACTGACTTTGGTGAGGGAAGTAAATTATGCTTCATGGTCTTGTAACTGTAAGCTTCTACCTCAAATAAATACCCCTATAAAAGCCAGTAGATTACTGGTACTTTGCATCAGCACCCCTTTGGCTGACTAATACAGTGCAGCAATGATTTATGTCTATGAATCAGAACTCTCCACTGAAAGAGGCAGGATAGGCAGATTTTCAACCTCTTATGTTTCATTATACTTGATCAAGAATAAAGAATAGATATTGATGAATGCATAACTATGTGATTATACCAAATACTACTGAATATACTCTTTGGATATATGATATATTTTATTCATATGTATCAATAAAACTGATTTGTTTTAAAAATATATATAAAATAGACATTTGAACATAAAAGAGACAAAAAACTTGATAGTAGAGTAAACACCCAGATTATAACTTGCCTGCCCTTAAAAAAAAAGAGTGAATTAAGGGTGCTAATTTTCTATCAGTGTTCAGGAAAGTTCCATATAGGATGTGAAATTTGAAGAGGCACCTTAAGGAAGAGAAAGCAAGAGCCCTGATTATACGAGGAAGTCTGTGCCCAGCAGAGAGAACACCAAGGGCAAAGACTCTAAAAAATGGCTGTTTCTGATGTTCAAGATGAAAAGGAGTTCATTGTGCCAGGGAAAGGAGTAAGACTACTGTATTAGTCAGCCAAAGGGGTGCTAATGCGAAATACCAGAAATGGGTTCGTCTTTATAAAGGGTATTTATTTGGGGAGGAAGTCCACAGTAACCAGGCCATAAAGCGTAAGTTTCTTCTCTCAGCAAAGTCCATTGCCATGTGTTGAAGTTAAGACAGCTGCCAACGTTTGCAAGGGTTCAGGCTTCTTGGGTTCCTCTCTTCCCGGGGGGAACAGCTCACCTCTCTTCTCCTGGGTCCTTCTCTCCTACATCAAAACTCCAACATCAAAACTGCTTCCAATATCCTTTGCCTTGCCTTTTATATTTTATTCCCCCACCCACCAAGGGGTGGAGCTCAACACCCTATGGATGTGGCCCAATCAAAGCCCCTATTTTAATTTAATCATGCCCAGATGAACAGATCAGTTTACAAGCATAATCCAACAAAGATTTTTGGAATTCATAATTACATCAAACTGCCAAACTGCAACAACTACAGTGAAGAAAGATGGTTTCAGAGGACTTTTATGAACAAGGAAACCTCACTGCTGCTGAAACTCCAAACTCAAAGATTCTTTATTCATGTTCTATACCTCTCACACTTCATTAATTTGGTTGCAAAGCTATCCCACCAAATGGAAAATAACTAGTCTTATTGCCATTTTTAGAATTGTATCCAGACTCTGTATTATAGAATATGCATAATGGAATATATAAGCTCAGATATCCCTGCTCTGAATCCTGCTCACACCACATCAAACCCATTATTACCACACACACACACAGAATGCACACTTTGACATCTTAGGGCCAAATTAACAGCATGCTCTTCTCACATTCAGCCACACTGATTATGTAAGGAATAAATACGATCCAAGCTGACAACATCAAGTTTTCTATTCCCCAAAAACTTAGAAATGATGCTCTGAAATTCTAGCTGACAAGCCTTCCTTGCACATGTATGGTGCTCTGCTTTATTGTGATCACACTCTGACCTGTGTTTAAAAAACATAAAAATCTCCTCAAAAATAAGATAGGAAAGAATTAAAAGGACTTGATGTAAAAGGAAAGGTGTAAACTCAGGTATTCCTTGAGAGACTTTTATGAAGAAATCTGTCTTTGGTTATAACAACATTCCAAGTCCAGTTATATCCCCTTGGAGCAAAGAAAAATTAATAAAAGATCAGAAAACAATTCATCCAAAGGACAAATGCAGTTTTTTTTTTTTACAGTGACAAGACACTTAATACATTGAACACTCCAAGAGTAAAATGTCCAATGGGAATAAGCAAAAAAGTGTTGGGAATTTTTACATAAAGTATTGATTTCTTTTTAAATTATATTAATTATAAAATTTCTGGAATTAGATATGCCTGATTTTGAATCTCAGGTGTGCCATATATTAATTGATAAATTTTGATCTTGAAAACTTTCACCTGTTTAGTAGGCATTATGGCACCCATCTTCTTAAAACACTAAAAGAATTAATCAATACACATAAAAACCTCAGCATCGCTCCATTCTGTTACTGAAGAATTGCTTCCCACTGGTAATGAGATGAGGTACATTTTTCTTGTGACTCTCAAATGTCACCTTTTTGCATCTCTCAGACTGTAGTCAACAATGCTATTTCAGTTCTTATGCTCCCTCCCAGCAAATGCAGACTGGATTCTGTTCTAGATTATGAAAAGAATAAAGGCAACCTGTGGTCCAATGGAAAGAAACATGCCTTCCAAATGATAGCAGAAAGTGATGCAGTTTTTGAAATCAATCTAACCAAATAGGCACAATAAGGAAAATTGATATGAAAGAATGGTGGCAAGAAGTATGAAAAGTGATCTATTAACTAGATGGAAGCAGAAATTTCTAAGTTTGAAAAGCAATGGAGTGAACATAATATGTAACGATGATAGATACTCACACATTCCTCCTAATACATCTATACAGACATAGAGGAACTAAATGGAAAAGGACAAAGTTGAGGTAAAAAACCTGCAGTTCTTTGTCTGAAAGATTATTTTAAAAAAAGAAGGAAAACTTAGACTAGTATACAAAAACAATGGAGAAGTAAATAGCCAATAAACAACATATTTAAATTCCCCTCTAAAAGAATAATTGCTAATAATTCCCATCATGGAAGCTGGTGTAAGCCTGTGCCCAGAACACTAAAGCATCTTAACCCGGAAAATGGGACCTTATTACCATCCTCCAAAGTCAGCATTCATGCCTCATGTCCCTGAAGAGGCAGGAGCTCCTACTATTTTCAAAATGTGTGTCTCTGGTCCTGAGGAGAGCTTGCAATCCTTGAAGAGCATGCTGCTGTGTGATTTTTGAATAATTTTGCAGTAAAGACCTGGAATTTCTAAAAAGAAATCTTGCCAAGTAAAAGTTGTAGTATATCTGTTCCCTGTAGTATATCTTTTAAAAATAAAACTTTTTAATGTGACTATTCAATGTGAGACTATATGTCTCATGAAATGTTTTTCAAGGAAAATATCTACCTCCATTTGATTGGATATTTCCCATCAATAAAGATACTTGCTTAAATATACCTCATCTTAAATGTAAAATTAAAATGCCTCCATTCATTGCACACACTGCCATTACTAATCCCTATTTGCCTAGTCCCATTTAATGGCAAAAATCCTTGTATAGATATTCATCTGTTACTGGAACTGCTTTATCCCTGCCTTTCTCTCTTCTAAAGGATTTCATTCCCATCTTTTAATTATCTACAATGTGTCCTGCTTTGCTGACTCAGATAGACATTTCCTTTTTAGTATAATTTAAAAAATCATTAACTGAGCAAGGAGGAAAAAAGTACAAGGACTCTCAGCTCTGGGCTAAGCTTGGTTGTCTCTAGATGAGCTCAAGTAAAAGCTCTTGGCTTCCATCCACAGTGGCTGTTTCCTGCAGTATCTACTGGGCTCTCCTTTTCACTTGGATGGAATCTGTAAGAAGGTCTTTCTGCAAAAGTCTGAATTCCTGTCTGGATTGTTGGTCATGGAGAATGAAGCTCTTTCTTCACAAAAGACAGCAGGAGAGAGTCAAGAAAACACACATATGCTGTCGAGCCCAAGGATACACAAGATAATGGACAACAGCAAGGAGATATTCACAGCTCTGCCGTAACTGCTCATCAGACACTTCTCCCTCTTGTTGCTCCAACACCCGAGTAATCATTTCCCTGTGGGACACTGGTCTGGACAAAATGAAAGATTTTCTTATTGATTCTCTGTTCTTTAAAGTCAAGCTTATGAGTCAGGGGAATCCAGGTATTTTTACTCCTGTCTTCCATACTTCTAACCTGGTAGCAATTTACCCCTTCCATTGGCTTAAAATTTACTACAAAAGTTAAGAGTGAGAGACCCATGTGCACTAGGTCTCTTGATTTTCCAATGCACTGACATGGGCTGTGTATACAGCCTTAAGAGTTTCTATCAGAATATTGCTATTCTTCACTTCAATTAACTGGAGATCTGTGTTCATTTGACACAAAACCATGGATACTACAAACCTTTATGTGAGGTAGGCAAAATGGCATTGGTTTAAGTGGGCACTCACCAGTTGTCTCACAAAAGACAGCTGATTGGGAACAGGATCCTGCCTGAGGGAGATGTTCTGGGAGCCCACGGAGGGGAAGCCTTTGGGTCATTGATCTGGAGGGAGCTGGACAGGGAGATAGATTGCTCAAGATAAAACCATGTCTTTAGCCCTGTGCCTGGAAATCACAGACAGCTAAGCCCCACCCTCAGGGCAAAGGGCCAAGATGAACCCCTACTCCTGCTGTCCACCCATGGAGAGGGAGCATTCTCTGAGAGTGGGAGGGTTCTGGCAAGGGTCAGAGAAGGGTTTTCTTTCTGTGGGTTTGGTTGCCTGGACCCTCTTTGAGCTTTAGGGAGCATACCAGCCAGCTTGAGGTGCACCAGGTAGAGGGGAGAGGTGAATCTGCTGAGGAAGCCTGATTTGCCTAACCACTCTGGGATACAGAGATTTGGCCGTAGAGAGGGCAGAGTCAGCCAATTTAATAGTTCCATGCTGAGGACTATTAGAATTTGAACTCCCCTAAGGGAGTCAGGCAGTGGAAAGTGCTTAATATGTTTCCAAGAGCATATTTAGGTTCCCCTGGGAGAAGGGGATTCTAGAAGAGGCTTGAAAATCATTTCTGTAGTGTGAACTCAGTCATCAGGGTCAAATTTGAATTTCAAAAGGGAACTCAACCTGACCAGGAGACAGGAGGAGCATCTTCTCACACAGCCTGCTGGAGCCTACTGCCCTAGGAGAGTCAAACCTTCCCAAGGGAAAGTAACTGAATAGTTTTCTGAAGAACTTACTAAACCAGTTTCAAAGGAAGCTCAGTGAAGGAGTTTCTGACTTGTATTTATGAGGTCCCTAGTTTGATTCCTGGCTCCTCTAAGACTAGCAATCCACTGGGATATCTAACATGCAGCTCATACTCTAGGACAGGGAAAACATATTTTTGTACTAGCTTCTTCTGGGTCCCTTATTTTAAAAAAAAATTAAATATTACTTTAAAAATTTTTAACTTAGTTTACTTCCTAAAACCCACCTCAAAACCTGCAGAGAGAAGCCTGCAGGGTAACTGATTGATGAACAGAGGCAGCCTGAGAAGCTCCAAGAGGGCCCAAGAAGGAATGCTGTTCTTCCTTAACTTTGTTTGACCTCTTGCTTGTGTGTTTGTTTGGTTGTTTTTGTTTCTTGTTTTCTTTTTCCTGTTCCCTCCCCCAACCCTTTTTTTTAAATAAGGTGTATGTTAGACATATAGCAAAAGCTACACCCAAATACAGTGGTGTATACATTCTTCTCGAGTGCAAATGGATCATACTCCAAGATAGACCACATGATAGGCCACAGAACAACTTTCAATTAATTCAGAAAGATTGAGATTATACAAACTAATTTCTCTGATCACAATGGAATTAAATTAGAAATCAGTAAGGGCCAGAGATCCAGATTAGGCACAAAGATATGGAAGTTAAACAACACACTCTTAGACAAACAGTGGATCAAGGAGGAAATCTCAAAAGAAATCAGTAACTACCCTGAAATGAATGAAAATGAGAACACAACATATCAAAACCTATGGGATTTAGCAAAAGCTGTAATGACAGGGAAGTTCACAGGCATAAAAACATATATCAAAAAATAAGAAAGAGCTAAAATTGAAGGCCTAATTGCACACCTGGAGGAACTGGAAAAGCAACAACAAACTAACCCCAAAGGTAGTAGAAAGAAGGAAATAGCAAAGATTAGAGCAGAACTAAATGAAACAGAAAATAAGAAAGCACTAGAAAAAAATAAAAACAAAAAATAAAACAAATAAATATAAACAAAAACAAAAGCTGGTTCTTTGAGAAGATCAATAAAATTGAAAAACCCTTAGACAGACTAACAAAGAAGAAAATAGAGCAGATGCAAATACACAGAATAAGAAATGAGAAAGGGGATATCACCACTGACCCCACAGAAATAAAGAGTATCATAGAGGATACTTTGAAAAATTATATGCCATTAAGAATGATAATTTAGAGGAAATGGACAATTTCCTAGACATTCACAAGCAGTCTACATTGATGAAAGAAGAAATTGATGAACTCAACAGTCCAATTACAAGTAAAGGGATACAGTCCAATTACAAGTAAAGGGACTCAGTCATCAAAAGCCTCCTAACTAAGGGCTTCTTAGGGCTCAGGACCAGATGGCTTCATAGGTGAATTCTATCAAACATTCTGGAATGAACTAACACTAGTCATACTTAAGGTCTTCCAACAAAAAGAAGTAGAAGGAACATTGCCTAACTCATTCTATGATGCCAAAATTACCCTAGTACCAAAGCCAAGCAAAGATGCCACAGAAAGGAAAATAACAGATCAATATCTCTAATGAACCTAGATGTTAATTTCCTCAACAAAATACTTGCTAATCACATTCAGCAACATATCAAATGAATTATACACCATGACCAAGTGGGTTTCATCCTGGGTATGCAAGGATGGCTAAACATAGGAAAATCAATCAATGTAATACACCATATAAACAGCTTGAAAGAAAATAATCACATGATCGTATCTATAGAGGCAGAAAAAGCATTCAACAAAATACAGCACACTTTCCTGATAAAAACACTGCAAAAGATAGGAATAGAAGGAAACTTTCTGAACATTATAAAGGGTATATATGAAAAACCCACATCTAACATCATCTTCAATGGTGAAATCCTAAAAGCTTTCCCTCTAAGTTCGAGAAAAAGACAAGGATGCCCACTATCACCGCTCCTATTTAACGATATCTTAGAAGTACTTGCTCGAACATTGAGGCAAGAAAAACATATAAAAGGCATCAAAAATGGAAAGGAAGAAGTAAAAATTTCACTATTTGAAGATGATATGATCCTATACATAGAAAGTCCAGAAAAATCTAAAACAAAGCTTCTAGAACTTATAAATGAGTTCAGTTAAGTCACAGGCTGTAAGATCATTCCTCAAAAATCAGTAGCATTTCTTTATATCAATAACAAGCAATCTGAGGAGGAAATCAAGAAACAAATACCCTTTACTATAGTAACTAAAAGAATCAAATACTTAGAAATAAATTTAACGAAAGATGTAAAGGATTTATATACAGAAGTTTACACAACACTATTAAAGGAAATCATGGAAGACTTAAATAAATGGAAGAATATTTCCTGTTTATGGATAAGAAGACTACACATCATTAAATTTCTGTCCTACCCAAACTAATCTACAGATTTAATGTAACCCCAATTAAAATCAACACAGCATTTTTAATGAATTGAGAAAACTAACTTCAAAATTTATTTGGAGTGTAAGAGACCCTGAATTGCCAAGGACATATTGAGAACGAAAAATGAAATTGGAGGTATCATACTACCTGACTTTAAAACATACTACAAAGTTACAGTGGTCAAAACTGCATGGCATTGGCATAAGGATAGACATACTGACCAATGGAACCAAACTGAGAGTTCTGATATAGATCCTCACATATACAGTCATCTGATATTCAACAAGGCCACCAAACCCATTCAGTGGGGAGAGAAGGCCTCTTCAACAAATGGTGCTTCAAGAACTGGATATCCATATCAAAAAGAATGAGAGAGGAACACCATCTCACACCACATACAAAAATCAACTCAAGATGGATCAAAGATCTAAATATAAGAACCAGGAACATAATGACCTTGGAAGATAATGTAGGGAAGAATCTACAGGACCTAGTAATAGGAAATGGTTTCATGAACTGCACACCCAAAGCACAAGCAGTAAAAGAAAAAATAGATGAATGGGAACTCCTCAAAATTAAAAACTTTTGCACCTCAAAGGATGTTATCAAGAAAGTAAAAAGGAAGCTTACCCAATGGGAGAAAATATTTGACAACCATATATCTGATAGAAGTCTAATATCCTGCTTATATAAAGAAATCCTACACCTTAAAAATAAAAAGACAAACAAGCCATTTAAAAAATGGGCAAATGACCTGAAAAGACACTTCTTCAAATAAGAAATACAAATGGCTAAAAAGCACATGAAAAGATGCTCAACATCACTAGTTATTAGGGAAATGCAAATCAAAACTACAATGAGATGCCATCTTACACCCATTAGAACGGTGGCAATTAAAAAAACAGCAGACTATGAGTGTTGGAGAGGATTTGGAGGAATGGGAGCACTCATCCACTTCTGGTGGGAATGTAGAATGGTCCAGCCATTGTGGAGGACAACTTGGCAGTTACAAAATAAACTAACTATAAAACTTCCATAGGATCCAGCAATTCCACTGCTGGGTATATACCCTGAAGAATTAAAAGTAAAGACACGACCAGATATATGCACACCAATGTTCATAGAGGCATTATTCACTTTTGGCAAAAGTTGGAATTAACCCAGGTGCCTATCAATAGATGAATGAATAAACAAAATGTGGTACATACATACAATGGAATTTTACTCAGCTGTGAGAAGGAATAAAGTGCTAATACACTGGATAACATGGATGAAACTTGAGGACCTTATGTTGAGTGAAGCAAACCAGGCATTTAAGAATAAGCAGTACATGACCTCACTGATATGAATTAAGGAAATTGAACAAACTTAGAGAGCTATTGTCTGGAAGATAGGTTAAAAGAAATAGAAAGAGAGGAGAAAGTTGTGAGCCATCACCCATACGGACGTAATCTACGGTAAGTTGAAAGAGTGTAGTTGCACATTGAAAGGATAAGAAGGAGGGTAGTGATATTATTGGGTTGAGTGGTGCAGAGTTGACCAGTAGGTACATTAGGAAGGGTGGAATAGAAGGTCCAGGGTACTGGGGAGAGGGTTGGGAGAGGGACCATGTGAAAACTGCGGGTATGTGGTTGAAAATACAAAGTTGGGAATGCTCTTATGGCAACATGACAAGGAAGGGTTACTGGTCTACGGTGTTGGATGTGGGGACATTTGGGAAAGGGCACACCAGGAGCAGGCTTCTAAGGAGTGTGTGAGTGATCATTCTATCATAATGTGTTGTATCAATGGTTGGAGACCAACATAATGAGTGGGAAGGAGTTGAACTCCCATCCTCGGGAGGTCAGATTTGTTCAGAAATAGATAGGTGGGAGTCTTTCGAGAGCAAGGGCAATTCCTAATGGGGGTGACAAACCAGTGTATCAAGACCTCAGTCTTGTTGCATGTAACTATGGATCTTGTCATCCAACAAGTAAAGCCAGGGGGTCACCATGGGCCCCAGAGGGATAGGGAGGGAGGAATAGAAGAGATCTGACAGGGTGTATTTAGTGGTCAGTGGAATTTTTCTACATGATCTTACAGTGATGGACACAGGACATGGTAAATATCATCAAAGTTTATAAAAGTGTACCGTCTACAATGTAACCACAGTATAAACCATCGACCAGGTTTAGTAACTATGTGTCACTATTGTATATCAGTTATAACAAAGCTACCATCCACATGTAAAAAGGTATTAATTGAGGAGGGGAGGGAAAGTATGTTGGGTATATGAGAGTCCCCTGTATTCTATGTGTGACTTTGCTGCGACCTAAGACTTCTTTGAAAATATAATGAAAAATAGACACTGGGGAATTAGTGGCAGAGAGTGCCATGGTACAGACAGGACACTAGATATTGCAGTGATGAAAGGCAAAATGTCAAAAAAAAAATTTAATTGTTTAAAATATTTTCATTTTTTTATATCCCAATCTTTTAATTTTGGAAAAAGACTTTGAATAAAGGGGTTGGGGGAAGGTAAAGACAAATTAGTTTATATGGCTAAGAGACTTCAAAGTGAGTCAGGAGGTCATCGCAGAGGTAACGCTTGCGCACATCTCAGCAGAATTTCATAGACTTCCTACGTGGGTACTACCCCAAATAGTGGGGCTCCTGAGGGCTCTGGAGACACCCAGTTCCCATGGTCAGGGCAGATGGCTCCAGAGTTTGATGCCTTGCCAGTGGGCCCTACTTTGGTGTTTGTGCTCCTGAGAGTGACAGAGTTGAACTCAATTATGTCTTCCCTGCACATGGCTCATCAGTTGCTTCTATTTAAACCTATACATGGTGCTGGAGCTTGTAGGTGTAGGTACAGAGACTCGAGTCCTTGGGCTGTCCATGTGCCAGTTGGGCCTGGAACCTTGGTGGAGCTGCAACTCCTATTCTAGAGCTCATTGGACTCACCCAGGACAACTGGTGGGGAAATGATGATGGACAACGGCCGTCCCAGGGAATGGAGAAAGTCTGCAGCTGCAGGCAGGATAGTCCCATCCATTTTCCCCATGGGTGGAGTGACATAATTATCACAGAATCCTCAGGATTGGGGAAGAGCTGTGGACTAGAGTTGACTTACAGGTATTCTACTATAGATACATTGTGATTCTACCAATGGATGAAATGACAACATTGATGTGGAGCCAGTGGCCACTGGAGGCTCTTGGGGCAGGGAGAGAGAAAAACCGTTGTCCTTATTTTGGGACTTGGGAATCGTCCTGAGTGACATTGCAATGATTGATATAGGGCATTTTATGTCATCACATAACATGCAGAACTGTGTGGAAAGAACATAGACTACATTGTGAACTATGGCCCATGCTTAATGGCAAAGCCCCAGGATGTGTTTATCCATTGCAATGAATGTGTCACACTAATGAAGGATATTTATGTGGGAGGTTGTGGGAGATGAGATGGTGGGGCATATGGGAATCCTTATATTTTTTGTCTTAACATTTATATAATCTAAGTATCTTTTAAAAATATTTAAAAAAAGAAAAGGAAAAAAAAACTTTTGTTGATAATACTATTTCAAAGCAATTAGGAATATTATGTTTATAACACAAGTTAAAACCTGTAATTTAGGCCCTCATCTATAAAATGATTGCTGATTATAAGATGTACATTATAGTGAATTTCTCATCTCAATATAATGTACATATTTTACCTAACACATTATATTGAAGGTCTCAATTAATTTCCCCCATATCCTTAAAGGATGCTCAATTAATTTAGTTAAGAGATAGAGTATAATTCATTTTGTAAAGAATGAAAAGAAAACTAATATTTGTTATATTTTTATTTTTATATTTATATATTTTAATTTTTTATTATAAAGTTTTACAATTTACTGGTAAATATGTATTCATGATATTGTCCTGTCATTAACATATATTACTTAAAGTTTACATCAACTCTAACAGAAAATCTGAAAGTTTTTTAGATATTATATTTTATTGAAATGAACTTTCAAAATTTTGTCAATGTTGATGTATGTTATATTATTTATCACCAAAATCTTTAAGAAATCCAAAAAGCTGTATTAAATAGTTAATTGTTTTTTTCTTAAATCCTCCGAAACATGTAAGTTTGTATTAGCCTTCGGATTTTCAGGCCAAAAAGATATGCAAATAAGAGCATGCAGAATATGTTCAAACATGTTTATGATATTTTTTTACAGTTATGACAGAAATACTTTCAAATTTCAGATACTGAAAAAATACCCTCAGTAAATAAAAGGTATGATGGGCCAAGTTACTTCTTAGTAAAGGATATATCACACCAATCAATTTTTGTACCAAATTATTAAAAGCATTGAAAACACTTGTGTCTTCTAATTGCGAAACAGTGTATTCATGTTGTCAAAGAAGACACAACAGAAAATTAAAAATCTCAAACTATTGCATTTCTTAAAATAAGAAATTATTGCTGTTGCTTGGAAAATATACTTCACTTTTCATCTCAAACTTACTGTAAATGCTCACATATAATTCTGTTATTTCTCTGAATAGACATGTTTCACACAGTAGTTTTTGATTAATGTTGAAAAATACTTGAAAATTTTAATCACAATTAATGACAGATTAGTGGATCAACAATTTATTCAGTAATATAGATGGCATATGGAACTATGCAAGTAATGATCTGATATTTGTTGTATAATTCTACCCATTAATAATACTTAAGCCAAGAATCTGATATATGGTCCATTCAGTTGTAGTATGTTTCCCTGTGATTTGATAAACAAAAATATATCAACACAATGTCAAGATTTTTCTTTTTTCTTTTCCTTCCTTCCTCGCTTCCTCCCTCCCTCCCTCCCTCCCTCCCTTCTTTCCTCCCTTCCTTCCTTCCTTCCTTTTCTTTCTCTTTTTGTAAAAGAGCAACTCAATAATTTTGGGGTTAATTAGTACAAAATAGAGTGCCTAAAGGGAAAAATACAAAATGGCACTTAAAACCAATACCAGTACTCATCTGTTATGGTTACAACTAAGAATATTAATAATTTTTGTGTTACGTATCACTTTTTTTAGAACGTAAATCAGAGCCATTAACTTGAATTTTAGGTATATACACTTTAAATATTGTAATCTGTGCAAATTTGTATTTAGACTTAAAACAAGAAGAGAACATTCAACTAGGGATGTTTATATTGATAGTAAATTTCTTCAAGTTAACAATGACTTCCTCTTCTATTATACTTAACACAGGCTATACAGTGTTCTCAGAGGCTTCATTATGTGAAAAATGTCAGACACAGCTTAAGACCTTACTTTGAAAGGAACTAAAAGAAAGCAAATTAGAAGGTAAGACTACATCTTTGTTTTTAAATAAGTGATCTTAATTTTTCTTCTTATAGAAAAGATTAATCTGTGTATTATAAATACATCTAAGTCATTCATTTTTGCAGCTTTCAGATAAAGTCCAGCACTTCATTTATACAAAGTCTATGAGAAAAGGTCAGTATAGATCATCTAATCTTAAATCGTGACAGCATCCATTCAGGTCCTTAACACAATCCCTTGACAGTAAGAGCTCAACATGCCTGGATATGCCATTGGTGATATTTAATAGAAGTTACTTTCAAAACCTGGGAGATTTCTGCTACAGTCATACATTCTACAACATCTTGTTTATATCAAAAAATCAGCAAAACATGTTTTCTTATGTCCCATGCACTAACATTTTAAATATTTTTTCTCTAGTTACAGAGATCCTTTCTCTGTACTGTCCACAATAACTATTACAAACTCAGTGTTAGTATAGTAAGTGCTCCAGAAAGAATGAAGAGATTCTTGGTCACCAATATATCTCATTAGACAACTTGTATTATTAACAGCTATCTCTTCTATATTATTTCCTATTGTAAGGGAAGTACTTACAACTTCATTCATAGAAAAATTTTAATTATAATAGTTTTCCCTGATCTATCCTCCCCAAAAATGTGTACTATCTGCTTCTGATGATTGAATAGTCTCCAAACCCTGGTGAAAAGAATTCCCATTCTCAGGCAGCAAACTCCACTCCAGCCACCGGGTCACCTGGCTTTCCCTGGTTCAGGCTCAGGGGGAGGAGAGGGACACCCCAGAGCCTCCACTTCTCATGGACATCCTCCTGCCTCCTGCCTCTTGGGCAGCTGCAGTGGCAGCTACTACCTGGGTGGTGAGCAAATCTGAAATTTTAAGTATTTTCCATTCCCATTGCCTCAATCTCTTGGGAAACTGTAAGCTAATATTTTTCTCTATGAATTTGCTTCCTCTGTTTCACATGAGCAGGATCATACAATATTTCTCTTTTGTATCTGTATTATTTCACCCAAAATGATGTCTTACAGGTTTATCCATGTAGGAACATGTATCAAATCTTCATACCTTTTTTCCAAGGTATTTTATTGAGGTGAAATTCACATAACATAAAAGTAATCACTTAAAAGTGAACAGTTCAGTGGCATTTAGTATATTTACAATGTGGTGCAACCACCACCTCTATCTAGTTTCAAAGCATTTTCATCATCCTAAAAGGAAACCCCAGACCCATTTAGCATTCACTTCCCATTCCCTCCTCTCCCCAGACCCTGACAAACACCAATCTGCGTTTTGTCTACATGGTTCTTTCGATTCTGTATATTTCATATAAATAGAATCATACAATATTTAACCCTCTGTGCCTGACTTCCTTCACTTAGCATAAGTTGCCTAATGACTAATGATGTTGAGGATCTTTTCGTGTGCTTTGTGCTCATTTGTCTATCTTTAGAGAAATATTTGAGTCCTTAACCCATCTTGAAATTGTATTGTTTGCCTTTAGTTGTTGAGTTGTAAGGATTCTGTGTTTATTCTGGATATTAAAACTTTACTGGTTACATGAATTCCACATATTTTATTCCATTATGTAAGTTGACTTTTCAGTCCTTTTTAATAGAGAAGTTGTAAATTTACAGAAGATCATGCATAAAATAGAGTTCCCATATACTGGCTATATTATTGACATCTTGCATTAGCATGGTACATTTGTTACAATTGATGATTTATAATAGCATTTTTACCTATAGTCCATGGTTTACATTAGGATTCCATGCTTGAGTTGTACAGTCCTATGGCATTTTTTATGTATTTATTTTGATTCTAGTAATATATATATAACCTAAAATTTCCCATTTTAATTACATTTAAATATATGTAAATAAATGTCCTAGTATGCATGATATTTATCCTCTGAATTGATGGGATGTACACATATTTTGGAAATCTTGCCCTGGGAACCTATTTGCAAAGATGCACTCTGATGTTATGAGAATGAAATCCACTCAATGATTTCCCTCTTTTTATCTGGGTCAGTTTCCTTGAGTCACATCTATTTTACTAAATTTTTCTGCCCATCTCAATATGTATTTCCTTATTTTGAGATTATATATCATCCATATTTGTAACTCAATGTCTATTAGAGATTTTGGTATGTAGTTCATGCTGATATATTTGTTGAATCAAGGGACCAATAGATCAGTGGATGGCTAAGTATACAGTAGATTCTGGACAAGAAAAATACAAATTTATTGAATTAGTGAAAAAAACTTCAAAATCATTGACTAAAAATGACAACACATCCTATTGTTAACAGGGTTTTCACTTTTTATACATTTAAATTTGTAAGTCTTATATCATTTTCCTTTGTTACAGATGAGTAAGGAAGGACTTACAGAAATTAGGTATCTAGCTCAAAAGTTACAGAGGTTCTGAAGAGGCAGAGGTAGGGTTCAAACCCAAACCTTCTAAAGTGAGTACACTCCCTTAGCATCACATTGTGTTCCCCTAGGCAAACATGGTAGGAATAATAAAGAGATCAGGAGTTCTTTTGAATTAAACTTCTACTACTGGGCAGATGATAGATGCTTCCCAAACAAGGAATGTTCAGTCTATAGTGTATGCAGCTCCAAAACAAACCAAACAAAAGAGTAAGACTCTGATTAGACAAGTCATTTTCCATTGGCAATTCTCAATTTTCATATTTGAACATATCCTCTCCACCTCTGGACATTTGTAAGTTATTTGTCAAAGTGATTAATGAGAAAATATATTTCCTGAATATTTTAATTTCACTTTGATTGATTGTTTTTGAAGCTGAGCATATTTTCACATTAATAACATTTTTGTATTTTTTGCAGTCTGAATCAATGGTTCACATCCTTTGATTCTTTAACTGCTTTAGTATGTTTTATTCTTATTTACATCTCTTTAATTTTTTAATTCACAAGTTGTAAGTTTACAGAAATACCATGCAAAATGAAAGCATTCCCATGTACAACCTTATTGTTGACACTTTACTGTATACCTTTGTTACAACTGAATAAAGAATATTTTCTTTATAATGATTTTACATTCAGGTCTTCATTGGCTTAAGTCCATCTTTTATGTGGTAAGTTTCATTCTTTTGTTTTTTCAACTCAGTTTATGTTCAGAGAGTTAATCTATACTTTTCTCTAGAAGTCTCATGCTAATTTTAATCTTTCCTGCAATTTTAATTTATGGCAACTGATGTTAAGATATGAATTTAATTTTATTTCCTTCCAACAAATGATCAATTGTACAACAACCATTTATTTTTAAATGCTTCTCTACTCTTTGATTTTGATATCAATGAGTAGATATCAATTTTTGTAATTTAATCACTTTTATTTTACAAGATTTTAAAAAGTATTCTACTGTATTTATATACCTATTTAGACTTAAGCCAATTCCTCAATATTTTGATCAGCATGGCTTTATTACACATTTTGATAATGAGTGCAAATATTTCTTCTTTATTCCTATTTTAAAAAAAATTATCATCCTAAAGAATAGTTTGTGGAAAACATGTTTAAATTGCCTATATCTGGGTTTGTTTGTTTTTTTTTTACAAGTGAACACTAATTTGGGGTGTAGTGGCACTATAATTAGCTTAATCATCAATCTCACAATCATTCCAGGAACACAGAGGTTACCATGGGCATTAATTCCTATTACTGATATGAATTACCAAAAACTTAGTGATTAAAATAACAAAATAGTTACCATTCAGTCTTAGAGGACACTATTACAAAAGTATCCTCATCTTGTCAAAAAGCAGGACTGTGTTACTTTCTGGATGCTCAAAGCAAGGACCCCTTTTTTTTTTTCCTGAAGTCTTCAGCTTCTTAGAGTCTGCCCACATTCCTTGGCCTATGATATTCTTCTGTCTTCAACCCAGCAATGAACATTGAGTCTTCTCACATGATATGACTCTGACACTTACTTGTATGCTTCCTCTTTTATATTTTGTCCCAGCCAAATAATCCAGAATAATCTCCCTATCTGATGCTAGCTGATTATGTTAGTGACATCTATGTCATGTATGATAACATATTCAGAGGGTACAGGGATTATTACATGGGCAACTTCAGAAGCACATTATTCTGTGTACAATATCATCTGCCACATATTTGTCCAAAGAAATGTATTCTGCAAGTTGATATATGAGTTATTAGAAAAACATGTATGTTCTTATTCTAAAAACAGAAAAAAGTCATAATTACAAATGTAATATTCAGCAAATAAGCTATGTGAATAAAAATACACATTGTATGATTCCACTCATATAAAGTTGAGAAACACAATTATAACCTCTGATGTTAATATTCTTAGTGTTGTTTAGTCTAAGGATAGAAGGGATGACAGTAACGGGAACAGAGTTCCTCACTTGTTGGCCATGTTCTGTTTTTTGGTCTGGGTTCTGGTGACATGGACTAAATTTGTGTTTTTGAAAATACATTGAGCATATGATATGGCACTTTTCCATAAAGATGTTATACTTCATACAAAGGAATTTTGAAAAAGTCCCATCCAGCATTTCTCTTGGTACTACATCTGTAAATCTTCTTCCAGTCTTTCTCACTAGAATATGGATTAAGTGTCTTGAGGTGCATCAGCTAGTTGTGAACATGAGGATGACAAACACATGTTGAGTAAACAAAAAGAAGATGGCATTCTTAACAATGTCACTGAGCTACCATAACAGCCTTGGTCTCCCTAATTTTAGACTTGTGAAGTATGCATAAATAAATCCAAAAACATTTGTAGAGTCACTTTTTTCGTTTTTTTAATTAATGTTTTCATTTTTAAAGAAGATTTAGATTACATAAATGTTATATAAAAAATACAGGGATCCCCATATGGCCTACCCCTCCCTCTCCCACACTTTCCCACATTAATAACCTCCTTCATAAGTGTGTTACATTTGTTACAATTGCTGCTAACTGTGGACTATTGTTTACATTGTAATTTACACTCAGTCCCACACAATTTTGTAGATTATGAGAAAATATATACTGGTCTGTATCTCTCATTGCAATGTTATGTAGGGCAATTACAATGTCCCAAAAATGCCTCCATATTACAACTATTCTTTCCTCTCCCATCTCTCACAACCTTTGACGTTCACTGCCTTTATATCAATGATTAAAGTTCTTTCATTGCTAGAATTATGATAAATCTATAGTGAGACTTACTTTAGTATTTCTTTTTAGTCACTTATCTATTATTTGCAGTTGAGGGTCAACCCTACTTGGATATACTAGATAAACTGTTCTGGTACGTTTTACATTTATTTGTAAAATGGCCCACTTATAAAAGAGATGCATGAGGAAAAAACTTGTTTCATTCTACATTATTTTGCAATAATCACACCAGTGACATTTCACTTTATCTTTTGATAACTTCTGCACATGAAGAAATGCCATGAGAAAGTAGAAGACATCAAGAGGAGAGTTACAAAAATAAGCAAACACCCTGATACCCTGCCGTATTGAGTCCAGAAACTTAACTTAGATATGTTTATAGGCATAAGGGAGGAATACTAGGAGAGGAGAGTTTCTGCACCTGTAAACCAATATATAAATGGGGACAATCCAGAATCTGAGCTGTGGCAATGGTCCATTTCCACCAAGAGCATCATCTTTATAGTGATAATGTCCATGAATATGATGGATAATGGGGTGTGTCATCTTGCCTGCTAGACATAAGCCTAAGAATAATATATTTGTTCACAAGTTATAGCAGTATCACCAGCAAAATTATCCTCTATTAGCCTATGCATGTGAAAGAAACACAGCCCACCACCTTTTCATGCATCACCATTCCAAGTGTGGTCCATGAACCAGCAGCATCAGCCTGACCTGGGTCCTCATCAGAAAGTGAGACTCTACGGTTTTGTCCCACACCTGCTGAGTTGAAATCCACATTTTACTGAATCAACAAGTGATTTTTTTCACTGGAAAGCTTAGGAGCCAGTGGTCTCATGGACACAGGAGTAAAGAAGGCCAGAATAGTTGAGAGTCAAGGGAGGGTAGAAGTAAGAAGAGTTTTTAAGAGTGGGCAAAAATTCTTAGATATTACAATCATTAATAACAATATAAAGGATCACAGTAATTGAACATGTGTCTGTGCTATTAAAATCTCACATGTGTAGAGGAAGTTGATTGTTTAAAACATCTAAAAAGGCTTCTTATGTGACAATAATAGATGAAGGGTTGAGAAACACTAGCTTAGAGGTATGGACAGAGAGAAGACTTTGGTGACAGGTAAATCCCAGAATACAGAACAAGGCACAAACAAGAGAAGCCCATTTCTAAAATCCTACATCATTTCAGTCTCCAGCTCTGGGTGGGTTTTCTGTATTCACTATAATCTGCTCTCTTTCGACTCCTGTTCTTTGCTTTTCTCATTCATAAATTCAAAGCCACAGATTCTGTCTTAGATTTCTGGGCTGCTATTACAAAGAGCAAATGCCTGGTTAGTATAAACAAGAATTTTTTGGCTCATGGGTTTATGACCAACAGATTCAAATCAAGGCATGAACAAAGCCATTTTTCTTTCAGCTTCAGCAGTTTTGCTTGTGGCAGTTCTCTATCATGTGACATGCTATCACATGACATGATATATCACATATCATATATCACTGGTATCCTCCGTCTTGTGTTCCTCTGACTTCTTGTTTATACTGTCTCCAATAATATGAATAAAGGATCATGCTGAGTCTGTTGAGACTTATCCAAATAGGACATTAGAAATTATATTCACAAATAAGCCCAAATCTTAACTGACATGTTTTCAAATGGCACTATTTACAAGTGGATTCATATCCTCAGGAACAGGTATTAAGTTTAAGAACATGTTTTTTGAGGGTGTACATAATTTGGTCTACCACAGTTGGCTCTCTGAACCCCCAAAAAAGAAATGTTCTTCCTTTGTTCAAAATACATTCAGCCCAAAAAGAAATTAAATAAAACATTTACCCAATCACCATAACCTAAAATTTTCTCTGTCCAGTGGGAAAATACCATTTCATCTGTGAACCAGTGATATCTAGGAAGCAGATTCTCTGCTTCCAAAATAAAGCAGAGGTTTATTTTGCTTTAATAAAACCTTTAAATTCCAGAAGGGAGAAATCGGGAGGGATATGGAGGACCCATGTCTGCCCTAAATCTGAAATTCACCAGGATAGTCTCCATTACCTCTGTGGATTGGTGCTTTATTCTTTGGGCCTGCTGGAGTGGAAACTCCACAGTTTTCAAGTGATCTGAAAGATACAAACTGGTGGTTCTGTTTCCCTTGACAACCTTGAGTCACACAGTTACTTTTCTCTTCAGCTAAGCCCTCCATTTATGGAGTGTTGTTCTTCATTTTGCATTCAAGTGCCAGCTTCCCCACTCTCTCCCATCACATATAAGAATTTAGAGAAGACATAAACCATGATGTTGGCAGAAACATTATTGGTGGGAGTTACCAAATTGAAACTAAACAAATCCTCAGCATCATTAAAGTGGGATACACAAACTTAAATGTATTAACACAAAGGATTACCATGAACCAATGACCGTGGTTGGCCTAAAGCCATATCCAAAAATATGAATAAATCAGGGAAATAGGCTTAATACAATATAAATTATTATGTATATATATTAAACAAATAATCCAAGTTAAGATACAATTTAGAGTTAAGAGAGTACTTTTCTAAATATGGGGAACGTGTCTAGAAAAGAGCATACATGCAGGAAATTCTAGGATTGTGGTTTACAAGGATATTCATTTTGTAAAAATTCAGCAATCTGAATATTTATAATATACTCTTCTGTGTGAATAATGTTTTTGTTTAAAACTTATTTTTATTGTGAAGTGAAAGTAAGGAGATAACACATCAAATGATTTTGTAAATATATAGATTTTTCACTTACATATCCTTTAATATTTAGTAAAAAATGCATATAAATAGCAGACATTTTGCTTAAAGAAATGGAAAGAGTCACATATTTTGTTTACTAAAATAGTGTGAATTGTGCAACCCAGTCCTGCACCCCATTGTATATATCCCATTGCATATGAATACCTAGATTTCTTATTTCATTGAGTAAGTGGTAGTCATCACATGCAATTCTTTTAGTGGTAACCAGAGATTCTAAGGGGAGGGGGAGGGAAGAATAGGTGTAACATGGAGCATTTTAAGGACATTGGAATAGTTCCGTATGGCATTTTAATGATGAATACAGGTCATTATAGATTTTGTCAAAATCTCTAAAATTGTTTGGTGCAAAGTGTAAACTATAATGTAAACTCTAGTCCATGGTTAGTAGCAATGCCTCAAAATTTGTTCATTAATTGTAACAAATGTGCTTCACTAGAGAAAGATGTTATTAATAGGGAAAAATGTGAGAGGGGAGGAGATAGGTCTGTGGGAATCTGCTGTATTTTCTTTTTTAAAATGAGTTATTAGATAAGTTTTAATTAAAAAAAAATTTAGTTTGTAATTATTCCCAACTTTTAGACTGTCACAAAACACTCCTATACGTTTTACTCAAATTCCCCAATTGTTCCTATTTTACCAAGTTTCCTTATCATTTTCTCTGTTTTAAAAACACATATTTTTATTTGTTTATCCCCCCTCACCCTTGTTTGTGCTCACTGTCTGCTCTCTCTGACCATTCACTATGTGCTCTCTGTGTCTGCTCCTTTTCTCTTTAGGATGCACCAGGAACTGAATCTGGGACTTCCCATGAGAGAGAGAGGGGCCCAATCAATTAAGCCACCTCTGGTCCTTGCTTTATTGTGTCTGTCATTGTGTTTCCTTTTCTGAGTCTTCTTGTTGCATCATCCATTTGTGTCAGCTTGCTGCACCAGCTCACTTTATTTCTCTTCTTCTCCAGGAGACACCAGGAACCAAACTCAGGACCTCCCATGTGTTACAAATCTCTTTAGTCATGTTGCTTCCCCATTTTCTCTTTTTTGAGGGGTCACTGAGGTCTGGAATGGACACCAGGTCCTCCACCCCACCTTGGAGGTGAATAGTGCTTTGTGAATCCACTGTATTTTCTATGCAACTTTTCTGTAATCTAAAACTTCTTTTAAAATAAAGTTAAAAAATTCTTTCCTATGGTAGTGCAAAGTATTATTTCAAGATTTTCTTCATCATATTTAATACTGTATCTGAAATTAGGACAGGATCCTGTTTCATTAAATGATCAGAGCCTCTGATTCTGAGGCTTTGAGCCCTGTAATAACAAGCACTTACTATGCCCTAGAAGAAATGACAATTTTATGACATCCCTCCTGAAGAATCTGTCCAGAGCCCTCAACATTTCTTTATTACTTAGACTGTAGATAAAGGGGTTCAGCATGGGTGTTACCACGCTGTACATCACAAAGTCTGTTGCTCTTGGGTGTGCATTTGGAGATGCAGTGGAATTCACGTACACTCATAGGAGTGTACCAAAGAATAAGGAGACCACTGAGAGGTAAGACACACAGGTGAAAAATGCTTTATAATTCCTCTGAACTGATGAGATTGTATGTGCAGTGGAAAAAATCTTGGAGTAGCTATAAATGATACCAGTAAAGGGACAAAAACCAGCACCTCACTTGCAAAATACATCACTCTTTCATTGAGGAACACATCAGAATAGGAAAGCTGGATCATCTGATCAAGGTCATAGAAAAAGTAGGGAATTGTCAAGTGGTTATGAAAGGACAGCTTTGTAAAAAGGAATGCAGGGCATTCATGGTCCAGGCACTCAGAAAGAGTCTACAGAGCTGGGGGTTCATGATGACCATGTAGTTCAAGAGGTGACAGATAGCCATGAAGCAGTCATAGGCCATCATGGTCATGAGGAAGTTGTCCAATCTTGTGAAGAGCACAAAAAATGTACATCTGGGTGAGGCAGCATGCATAGGTTATGACTGATCTATGTGTGTATGTTTGCCAGCATCTTTGGCATTGTGGTGGTACTTAAGCAGATGTAGAGAAAGGACAGATTGGACAGGGAGAATTTCATGGTCATGTGGAGGTGGGAGTGAATGATGGTGGCCAGAATGATGAGCAGGTTGCAGTGGTTGGTGGTCAGGTATATGGACAGAAAGAGGCCAAAGAGGAAGGACTGCAATTATGATTCCTCTGAATATCCCCACAAGAGAAATTCTGAAATTCCTGTATGATTTCCTGGTTCCCTGTGCTCAATGTAACTAACTAGAAAGAGAAAAATAACATGATTAATTTTCAAACAAAAAACTTTACTAACCTATCCTTTATTTGTTACTTGTAGTCAGGAAATTAATTTCTATATTTGTTTATCAAATCTAAACAATTAGTGCCATTCTTTGGTTAGCAATTGCTCCTCTACTTTCAAAATTTTCCTCAATCTGTCATGCAATATAAGATTTTTATGGAGATTCATTCACTCATTTGTGGAATGAATATTCAGTCTAGCTCTGCTGCATGCACTGACTAAGCAATGAGATTAATGTGCTAAAAACAAAAGTTACCTGCAATCTGATGATGGAGAAAGAAAATAAGAAAATAAAATCATATCCATATAACACGACATATGGTGATAACAGCTAAAATGAAAGCAGGTAAATTAGAGCTTCAGAAGGGGTGCTCTATGTTCAGGAAAGGCCATTATGCAGAATGAGAATCATTTGAAGCGACCTCAATACAGAAGGCAGGAGCCACAAGGATATCAGCAGACATAGTGTCCAGAACAAAGGCCCTTAAGAAAGGACTTTATTGAATGTTCAAAGTCAACAAGGAGGGCAGAGTTGCAGGGGAAGTGTAAAAAGAAGGGGGCTGAGAGATGGTGTCAAATAATTTTAAGAACAAGGGGGTCCCTGATGATGAAACTTCAAGACATACGGACCCCCTTATCTATGTGTTCTATCCTTGAATTTTATTAGGTTGGTTGCGAAGGTGTACTGGTCAGGGTTCTCCATTGTAATGAGATACACAGGAGATGGGTAGCCATATAGATAGATAGATAGATAGATAGATAGATAGATAGATAGATAGATGGAAAGATAGATAGATACATAGATACATAGATACATAGATAGATAGATACATAGATACATAGATACATGCATACATGGTATAAACCAAGTATGCATATATATGTAAATATTAAGATTTTATAGTAGGATTAGTCTCACGAGAGCATGGAGACTGGTGAGTCCACATTCTCTTGGGCAGATAAGTCCAAAACTCAATGAAGGTAATGTTGAATTCTCCCACAGAAGCTGCACATTGCAAATTCCAATGAATGTGATGATGAAATCCACAGGAGTAGATGGATACCTGAAGTAAAGATAGAAATTATTTTTTTGTGACTAATGAAATACTCAGCATTCCCTTTAAGGCTCCACTGATTAGATAAGAAGACTCCTGTCATTGCTAAAGGCAATCGCCATTGTTCATGGTAGAAGGAACAGACATAGATGTTATCAACTGACTAATGATTTAAATCCATCTAAGAACACCTTCACAGTAGCAATTTAAGTAATGCTTGTTCAAATAATAAACAACTGGACACCATAAACCAGAGAATTTAATGCATGACACTAACTGTCACAATCCACACTTAATAAACTTATAACCCATACATATCTCATTAAATGATCTCTAATTTCTTAATAGTCAGTATCATAGACATGCATTCCCCTAACATAATTCAGCTCTCCTGCATACTGCTGGAAATGCACTAACACTGTCTGGGAAGAGGCTGCAGGAAATTAGGTACTATTAATTACTATTCTTTATATTTGAAACATAAATATTATAACATAAAATTAATACAATTTATTTAATATTACATAGGGATAAGGGAGAGAATAAACAAAGATATTTCCTTTATGTGTATTTACAAACATATCCATAACAAAACAATGAAGAAATAACTCCTCATTTCTGCAACTGGTTATGTGGTCTTAGCTTGTATTTAAAACTACCTGCTTCTTCTACCCAGTCCATATTCACTGTACACTAAGCAAGCACCTCAGCTGGTCATGGCTATTTGCCCAGTTTAGTGATCCAATTCATCAATCCTGACAGAGTTGGGCTGTAGTAGTTGGCTGGGGTGGGTTGTTGCAGTATTCCATTGACTTTAACCACAGGGTCTGGTAGTACTAAGAGATCCTGTATAATCAGGATCATTTACTGCAGCCAGTACAGTAATTTCCTTCTTTGCCTGTTTATTCATAGTCATGAAGAGCACAAAGTATTTAAATAAATGGGAAACATTATTATAAAATTTATGTGAAGGTGTAAGGGGTCTTGATTAGCCAGAAACATCTTGAAAAAGAAAAATGAAGTTGAAGGACTCTCATTTCTGGACTTTAAGTTGTATTACCTAGCTACAGTGGTAAAGACCACATGGTACTGGCATAAAGACAGACACACAGACCAATGGAGCAGAAATGATGGTTCAGAAACACACCATTACATCTATAGTCAAGTGATTTTTGACTAAACTGTCAAACCCACACACCTTGGGCAGAACAGTCTGTTCAACAAATGATGCTGGGAAAACTGGATATCCATAGCCAAAGAAGGAAAGAGGACCTCTATCTCACACCATAAACAAAAATAAACTCAAAATGAATAAAAAACCTAAATGCAAAATCAAAAAGCATAAAGCTTCTAGAAGAAAGTGTTGGAAAATATCTTCAAGACTTGGTGGTAGGTGGTGGATTCTTAAAGGAGATAAGAGAAGGACTGAGATGGACCACTGATATTTAATGTATGTAGAAGTTTTAATTAGCTTTACTGTAAAAGTGTAGTAGTGAATAAAGTAGATGGTAACATATTATAGTGAGTAACAATTAGTTTATAAATGTTTATGTGGCCGAAAATGGTAGTCTAGGGATGTAAATGCCAATTGACAGAAAGCTAGAGAATAATCAAGGGACTGAATGACACAGTAAACCCAGAAGTGGATGAGAATTGTGGTTGATGTTAACAGATGAAAGAGTGTCCTTTGTGAGCTCTAGCAGATGTACATCAATATTGCAGGGTTGTGGGAATATGGAGAAGCATGGGAAAAATACAATTGGAGTAATCTATGGACTGTGGTTAATAGTAGTAATGTGATATACTTGCATCTATGCCAAAAATGTATTATGCTGATAATGGTGAAGTATTGAAAATGTGTGGCAAATGTACATTATGGACCTGGTAATAATCAAATGATATTATCTCATAATCTGTAACAAATGTTCCACCAAGGTGTGGTGTGTTGGTAGAGCGGTGTTGTTTGGGAATTCTGAACATGTGCAGGATGGTTTTGTATGTTTAAAAATTCTGTCATAAAAATATATTTTAAAAATAATAATAGGGTGGGTTGGGGGAAAATACACCAAATGTAAGGTAATGACTATAATTAGTAGCAAGATTTTGACAATATTCTTTCATAATTTGTAACAAATGTCTCATGACAATGCAAACTGTTGGTGGTAGGTTGATGTATGGGACCCTTGTATAATGTTATGAATGTTTGCTTTGTACAGTCACAACTTTTAATATACACTTACTGTTTATGTATGTTCATGTATAAATTATATAAAAATAATAATGATGATGAGGTTGGCAGGGGGAAAATACTTTGGTTAGTGGAAATATTTTGACAATGCTCTTTAATCATTAGTTAAAATTATTTGACAGCAATGAAAGGTACTGGTGATGGGGTGAGGTATGTGAGCCCTGTGTGATGTTATGTATGTTTGTTTTGTAAGTTCACAACTATTGCTATACACTTACTGATTATGTATGTTCATGTAAGAGTGATATACTTTAATAAATTTAAAAAATGTCAGGGAGAATGAAATCAGATTAAACGTAGTTTTGCAAAGAATGATAATAGACAAAATTGAAGGGAATATTTAAAAGTAAATTCTGAGAGAAGATGGAACATAGTAATTTAATTATATCTATGTGGATTAATGGTTTAATGAAAAAGAGTTGGAAATAAAATAAAATATATTACTACACTTGTAAAAAATACATGGAGGAAGCAGTAACCTATAGTTATAACTTCATCCCACATAAAGACATGTGGATTCAAATATGCTTGTGAATAGGACGAAGGCAACAAATAGTCTAATGATAAAGAAAAAATCCTTTCAAATAATGGCAGAGCGTGATGCAAACCCACCCACCTTGGGCAGAACAGTCCGTTCAACAAATGGTTTTGGGAAAAGGTTTTAGAAACAAATCTAACCACAATAAGAAAAATACCCAATATGAAAGTGAATGTGTCATATACTGATATGGCAGCATCATATTCACCTGTGATGACTGGAACATTTGCATCAATATACAAGCATGCTCAAATGTATCTTGTCTTGAAAAAAAAATGCCCTCACTTCACTGCCTATGTATTCACTGCTAATACCCCAATTTTCCTTTCTTGCCTTTACTGCAAAGCCACTTGGACACAATTGCTTTACCTGAATCAACTTTATCCCACAAATTCTTTGTTCAAATTGGGCTCCCAAACCCATTATCTAAAGGTTAACAATGAAACCTACATTGCTGATTTCAATGGAATCTTCCTTTTAAAAATATAATAAATATAAAATATTAATTAACCAAGCAGGGAAGCAACAAGATCTCTCTTTTTCCTGGAGTACACTGAATTAGCTCTTAGAAAACCTTAGCTAAAAGCTCTCAGATGCCATTCAACAAGACCCCTTCCTGCAGGGAACCCTCCCTCACCTGGAGGGTTCCTTAGAAAGGAAGTTCTAGAGGTGGTAAACCAAATTACTCCCTGAGTGTTTGATATTGGAGAGTGAAACTCTGTCCCCAGACAAGACAGCAGGAAGGAGTCAGGCATTTGTCCTCCTGCCAGAACTAGGACCCCAAAGAAACAACTATGTCCCATCTAGACCAAGGTTGCACAAACTGAGGCACAGCCACAGAGGAAGTATTTACAGCTTCCTTATAGCTGCTTCTTAGACACAATTGCATCTTCTTTCTCCAACTGCTGGTCTGTTATAACCCTTGGGACTCTAGCCTGGACAGAAAAAAAAAAAAAATCCCTGCTGACTGTTCTCAAGAGAGCAGGTTCCCCAACAGATGGATCCAGGTTTAGTTTTTCATACTCCATGGACTCTTCTTACTTCCATCAATCTAAACTCCTAAAAACCTACCTCTTCCTTCAAATAAAGTTTCTCCATCTGAGAAACCTTTCTTTACTAGGTCTCTTGGATCTCAAAGCCCTGATTTTGGGTGAGAATACAGCCTTTGTCATTTCCTCTAGAAATTTGGTATTCTTCCCTTCACCCAAGTGGAGATATGTGTTTATTTTATATAAAACCAAGGTACTACACTATTTTTGCTTGATGATTTGTGCCAAAACAATTAGAAATGTCATGCAAGACAAACAGGGACGTGTTATTCATCCTTTATTTTATAAAATGTTTATTAATTATAAGAAATATATTTAGATCTTTATGCACGATTTCCTGTTCACACCATTTTATTGGGAATGTCTCATTTAATTTTATCCCAATATCCTTGGATTGTGCTCACTTTATTTAATTAGTAGGTCTATTATTATTTCAACTCATTAAAACACTAAAAATCAGAACTTTATTTATACATTTTTTTAATTAGAGAAATTGTGATTTACAAAATAAACATGCATAATGTGCAGGATTCCCATACATCATTCCCCTACCAACACATTGCATGGTTTTTGAACATTTTTTACAAATGATGAAAGAACCTCATCAAAATGCTACTGCTAACTATAGTCCACAGCTTATATTTGGTGTATTTTCCCTTAATCCACCATACTTTTAACACCATGTATTAGTATTGTAAATTTATTATATTTCATGAGTGAACACTCTCGTAATTTTTTGTTAGCTAAATTCCTTCTTCCACAACAGGGTTCACTGTGTTATGCAGTTCTGTATTTGTACAATCCATCCAACATATACAATCAGTGGCTCTGAGTTTCATCAGAGTTGTAATGTCATCAACCCTCAGTCAATTTTAGAACATTTTCATTAGTCCAGAAGGAAAAATCTCATAACCCCTATACCCCATATTTTTGTCCCTTAGAATTGATAAAGTACCTTCTTTGCCATTGATGCAAAAATATTAAAATATTACTCTTAACTATAGTCCATAACTTCTACTAGTTGTATTTTCCACATGCATCCCTATATTCTCAACACCTTGTAATAGTGACACACACTTGTGCTACTTCATAGAAGAACATTCTTTTCTTTGTTGTGTTAACAACAATCCTCATTAACCACCAAGTTCATTATATTATACAGTCCCTAGATTATTCTCTGACTTTCTTTCAATTGACATGTATCTTCTTACACTACCCCCGTTCAGCCAGAATCACATTTATAAATAAGCAGTGTTAGTTATATTCACTATAATATGTTACCATTGATTGTATCCATTTCCACACATTATAATCAACCTTACTGAAATTCTACATACACTAATCAATTAAGTATCAACTCCCCTTTTTCAAACTTCATTCTATCTCCTAGTAAACTATACTCTAGATTTTAACTCCGTGAGTTTGCTCATCATGTTTAGTTCATGTTAGTGGGGCCATATAATATTTGTCCTTTTTTTATTTGGCTGATTTCATTCAACACAATGTCCTCAAGCTTCATTCATGCTGTCATATGCATCCCTACTACATTTCTTCTTAAAATTGGACAATATTTCATTGCATGTATATACCACATTTTCTTTATCCATTCATGGGTTGATGGACACTTGGATTGTTTCTATCATTTACCAATTTGAATTATGCTGCTAACAATTATGGTGTGCAAATATCTACTTGCATCCTTGCTTTCCTTACTTATGAATATATTCCTAGCAGCGGGATTGTCAGATCATTTGATCATTTGGCAGTTTTATGTTTAGCTTCCTGAAGAACATCCCAAATTTCCTCCCCAGAAGTTGCACCATTCTACAGTCCTATCAACAGTGAAGGATAGTTCCCATTTCTCCACATCCTTCCCTGGCAGTTAAAGTTTTCTGCTGTGCATTTTTTAAAATGGAAACTATGTAAAGTATGAAATAATATCTCATAGTTTTGATCTGTATTTCCTTAATAGCTTGTGATGGTCAACATTTTTTTTTATGTGTTTTTGGCCATTTATATTTCCTCTTTGGAAAAATATCTAAGTCTTTTACAAAATTTTTAAATGGGTTGCTTGAACTTTTATCGTTCACTTTAATGATTTCTTTATATATCATGGATATTTAATGTTTATAGGATATGCTGTTTCCAAATATTTTCTTGCCTTGAGTAGGTTGCCTTGTTGCCCTCTTGACAACGTTCTTCAAGGTGTAAAGTGTATAATTTTGAGCTGGTCCAATTTATCTATTATTTTTTTCTTTTGTTGTACTTTGAGTGTAAAGTTTAAGAATCCACCATTTACACAAGATCTTGAGCATGTTTCACTACAGTTTCTTCTAGGATTTTTATGGTCCTAGATTTAATATATAAGTACTTGACCCATTTTTTCTTGGTCTAAGGTTTGGGATTCTCTCTCTTTATTTTGGATTTGAATATTCAGATCTCCCAGTACCCTTTGTTAAATTGATTGTTCTAACCTGGCTGGGTGGGTTTGACAGGCATGCCACAAATCACTTGATCATAGATCTGAGGGTATATTTCTGCATTCATAACTTGATTCCATTTGTCAATATGTGTATCTCTATGGCAGTATCATGCTGTTTTTACCACCAAAGCTAAGTAATATGTTTTAAGATCGACAAGTGAGAGTCCTCCAACTTCTTTGTTCCTTTTAAGATATTTTTGGCTACTTGGTGCACCTTACCCTTCCAAATAAATTTGATAATTGGCTTTTCCAATTATGCAAAAAAGCCTGTTGGAAAGTTAATTTGGATTGTGTTGAATCTGTATATCAATTTGTGTAAAATTAACATCTTCATGATATTTAGTCTTCCAATCCATGAACATGAATGTCTTTCTATTTATTTAGGTCTTCTTTGGTTTCATTTAGCAGTGATTATAGTTTTCTAAATACCAGTCCTTTATGTCCTTGTTTAGGTTTATTCTGAAATATTTGATTCTTTTAGTCATTATTATAAATAGAATTTTTCCTAACTTCCTCCTCAGATCATTCATTGGTAGTATATAGAAAATTACTGATTTCTGTGTATTAACGATCTTGTATCTTGCCACTTTGCTGAATTCATTTATTAACTCTAGTAGTTTGTTGTGAATTTTTCATTATTTACTAGAATTAGGAACATATTATCAGCAAATGGTGTAAGTTTTACTTCTTTCTTTCCTATTTCTGTGTCTTTTATTTGTTTTCCTTGCCTAATTGCACAAGCTAGAATTGCATCACAATATTGAATAACAGTCATGATAGTGGGCATCCTTGTCTCGGAAAGCTTGCAGTTTCTCACCATTGTATACAATGTTAGCTGTTGGATTTTCATATATTCACCTTATCATGTTGATATAGTTTCCTTAGTTTCCTTCTCTTCCTATCTTTGTGTGTTTTTATCAATAAAGAATACTATATTTTGTCAAATGATTTGCTCCGTTAATTGAGATGTTCACGTGTGTTTTTTATTTTCATTATTAATTTGATGAATTACACTGATTCATTATCTTGTGTTGGACTACTTCTTCATTTCTGGAATAAAACCCACCTGGACATGATCAGTGGTTCACTTAATGTGCTGTTGGACTCAATTTGCAAACATCGTGTTGTGGATATTTAAACCTATATTCATTAGAGAGCGGTCTAAGTTTTTCTTTTTCCTAGTAACTTTATTGGCATTGGTATTAGGGTGATGTTGGCATCATAACATGAGTTTGCTGATGTCTAGGCATCTGATTATATTTCTGATGGCCAAAATCTCTGTCTTGCCTAGTGGTTTTGTTTTACAGCTCTTCTTTAATTTTTTGTTCAAGTTATTATAAATATTAATATATAAGCTGTTTAAATTATCAAATCAGGGCCAAAGACCCACTAATGGGGTGTAGAGCAGATTCAAGGGGGCCAAGGAACAAGGACAGGAGAGATTCCAAAAAGCATTTTTTTTCCTTCACATTCCCAGCCTGACAGCAGATGGCTCTCATTGGGGAACCTTTGGAATGATTTGAATATTACAACCTCCACTGGCTATTGTTTCAGGGCTGGTTAGAGCCGCGGTTCAAAGCCTGGCCTTGCTGTTTAAACTCACTGAAGAGAAACCACACTCAGCCCTCCACCACACTCTGCCTCTTCCCAGGAAAAAAAATGTCCTCTCCCCTCTCAGTTTGTTGCCCTCAGCAATGGGAATTCCCAAAGCTGTTCACATCAAGGGTGGGGAAAGAGAATCATTCCTTCCCTAGGGGTGAGTTACTAAAACTTTTCTTTTAACTCACTTCCTTTCTCTTTCCCCACACCCTCCTGGGTGATGTGCATGGCACATGTCCTGATCTGCAGATTTCCATAGCAACTTCTTCGAACAGTTTATGCCCTCCCCCCACTGTTTTTGTAGGAGAAATGAGCACTGCCGACTTACTCTGGTGACGTCTTCCTAGAATCCCTTAAAGGTTGCTTCTCTTTCAAGATCTGTTTTTACATGTATATACACACATGTATGTGTATGTATGTTTTAACTTTTTTGGTTGTAAAATAAATACAACTCAGACTTTCAAGTTTACTCTTCATTAGTTTACTATTTCAAGTTTACTATTCATAATTACATTCATTAAGCAGTTTTGCCATGTCCAAACTACTTTACATCAGGGGTTCTTAAAATTTTTTGTTCCAAAAACACCTTTGCCAGGCAGGTGAAAACCATGGACCCTTTCTCAGAATGTAACAGCAGATAACTTCTTGGCACTCAACATTGGCATACCTTTAAATCAAATTTTAGGATTATTCAAAATTAGGTTTTAGCACTTTCTCATAATTTCAATGTCGGATAACCTAACACAATTCAACATTGTTCAAACGGTCATTTTTGACAACATTTAGAAATTTTAGTTTTCCACAGCATCATAAAACCATCTCCACCATCCTTATAAACCTTTTTGCAGGCAGTTATTCACTGCACTTAGAACACAGTACATCAAAATAAAAATCATACTAAGTCCACATTATATTGAGTATTATTATTATTTTTTTGCATTCTTTTTTTTTATTGTGGGTAAAAATCAAAGTTTTTCACAATACATACCAATATTTGCAAGATGATATATAAATACATATGCATATATGTGCATTTTCTTACATAAATGTTATTTTATATATACATATATTTTTAAAGGTGCTTAGATTACCTAATTATTACTCAGAAATTACCGGGATTCCCATGTTCCCCACCTCCAACACCTCCCATTTAATCAATATATCACACCTGCACCAAAATGTCCCCACAAGGATAATGTGTTTTTGAATTTTCAGTTCAAGATCATTGACCCCCTGAAATCTTTCCACAGATCCCCAAGGCTCCCTCAAGACCCCTAGATAAAACCCCTGTTTTATTAAAGCTTTTTTAAAACCTCAAACATACTCTGTACTTATTAAGCAAAATCTCCCTGTCCTCCTCAACCCTGAGCACTGGTAAATGATATTTTTCTCTATTTCTCAATAAATTTGCTTACTCTGTGTTTCACAGAAGCAAAATTAACTGATATTTGACTTTTTTTTTTTAATTCATTTTTATATATTAGCAGTCATCATAGAATAAATCTTGGAAAAAACACAATTTAAAAAAAACAAACATATAAGATACCCAAAGGAAATATCATATATTATATTCAAAATCATATATTTTTTATATTTTAAAAGTTGCTTAGTTTACATAAATGTTACACAAAAATTACAGGGATTCCCATGTTCCCCACCTCCCACACCTCCTATAACATCCCACAGAAACGTCTTTCATTAGTGTGGCTCATCACCTGCAATGGATATACACATCCTGAGGCTTTGCCACTAAGCATGGGCCATAGTTCACATTGTAGACCACATTCTCTCCCACAAAGATCTGTAGTTATATGCTGATGTATAATGGCTTTTATCTGTCATTGTAATGTCACTCAGGATAATTCTCAAGTCCTGAAAAAGCACCTGTATTACAGCTGCTTTTCCTTCCCTGCCCCGAAAGGGTCCAATGGCCACTGGCTCCACCTCACTGTTGTAATTTCTTCCATTGCTTGAATCACAATAATTCTACAACAGAATACCATTAAGTCCACTCTAGTCCATAATACTTCCCCCAATCATGAGGAGTTTGGAATGGTGATGTCCACTCCACCTCCAAGTGAGAGGGGGCTTATATCCCATGGAAATGGTGAATGGGATTATCCTGCCGTTGTCCATCATCATCTCCTCACCAGGCGACTTGGGTGAGTCCATTGAGCTGTAGAGTAGGAGTTGCAGCTCCACCGAGATTCCAGGCACAGCTGGCACATCAGGAGGCCAGAGGCTCCAGTCTCTGGAAGTACACCTACAAACTCCAGCATCACATATACGTTTGAATAGAAGGGACTGAATAGTTCTCTGGATTTATTACCCTTTATATAGGACCTGGGTGTCTCCACAGCCCTCAGGAGCCCCTCTGTGTGGGGCGATATCCACTTTGGTGCTCTATGAAATCCTCCTGAGGTGTGCATAAGCATAACCTTTGGGATGACCTCCCGAATCTCTTTGAAGTCTCTTACCCACATAAACTCATTTGTCTTTACCTTTTCCCCCTTTTATTCAAGGTCTTTTTCCAGTTGTATTGCCAGTTGGCACTTGGTATTAATCCCTCATTGCCAGGGAGGCTCATCCTCGGGAGTCATGTCCCACACTGGGGGGAAAGGTAATGCATTCATATGCTGAGTTTGGCTTAGAGAGAGGCCACATTTGAGCACCAAGGAGGCTCTCAGGTGACAACCCTTAGGCACCCATTAACAGTAGGCTAAGTTTCAATTACAAGAGCAAAGACTTGTAAGGCTAGTCATCAATAACAAGAGCCCATCAGTGGTCTATTCTCCCTTGTCAGACACTGCCCTTGCACCTGGGGGACTGTTGCTACTCCTTTGGAGAATGTGGCAGAGCTCTCCAGGCTGGGAATTCAGTATTCCCTCATTTATTGATTGATTGTCAACCCACTGTGACCATGCCCCACCCCTTGATCATTTGAACAATTTTATATATCGTTCATGTATATTCAGGTGAACTTCCTCCCATGAAACCCCCATCCCAGACACCCCCCACCAATGATCCTCTTCTGCCCCCTTCGTAACCCTTCTGTGATCCAAATCTTCCTTGAAGATGAAGCCCATATAATAGTCAAATACAATTAATAGAAAAATGAAATAATAAAGATAAGTTTAAATATAAGAGATAAAA